>VWYK01119333.1:0-19203 GCA_013399775.1 Semnornis frantzii
CTGGAGAAACTGGTTGCTCGTGGTTTAGATGAGTCTGTTGTTTGCTAGGTAAAAAATTGGCTGGATGGCTGGGCCCAAAGAGGGGTGGTGAGTGGTTTTAAATCCAGTTGGTGACTGGTCATGAGTGGTGATGCCCACGAGAAGCTTAGCCTTCTCATTCCCAGACCATGCAGACAGTGAGTCAGTGCTTGCTGTCACATTTTGGTTTACCTCCCAGAGCAGAGGGTATTTCAAGGCAGATCCCAAAGCACTGTAGCAGAGTGCTTTTCTGGATATCACTAGGAAGAAGGAGCTACTCCTGCATGGGAAGGATGCCCTCCGCGGGGAGAAAGCACGAAATCTCATCTGCTTGAAAATCTAGTAAACATGCAATACTGTTTAGTCTAAAAGCCTGGATAAGATTGAAGAGTCATTTAAATGTACTTCATTTTTTTAAAATTAATTTTAATTCAATTTTATTTACAGAACTTAATTTTAATTAGTGATTCAGAGTTAGACTGCACATCAGCAAGGACATTCAAACCAAAGCTGAGCCTGAGCAACATGAAGGATGAGAGTTTTCTCCACCATAATGAGGAAAGGAAGCAAGGGTGACACAGAGACCAGGAACAGGAAAAGGAAGAATGAAAAGGATGAGAAGAATTCTGTTTACTTTAAGCTAATGGTCAAACATCTGCGAGAAATGTGCCAGGATTTTACTTTAAGCGGAAAGTAGAAAGAACTGAAACAGAGAAAAAAAAAAAATCTGCACTTTGCTCCTTCCCTTCCTTACACTATTCCCAGGAGCATTAGAAAATAGGAATTCATTGGGTGGAGAGGAAAGTGTAGAGAAGTGTTGAAGACTTTGGGGGAAAGCCTAGGGGTTATTGCCAGATTTAAGGATATTTTTGTTTGTTTGCTTTCCAGATGTAAAGTTGATAATTAGGAAGAAAAGAACAACTTAAGAGAAAAAAAAATCAGACTAACGTGCTTGCATAACTGTTAACAACAAAGAATTCTCAGATCCATTAGTCATTGAGCATAATGTTAAATGACAGCTATTAGAGATAAATACTTGATAGATTGTACCCAAGGGCACTGTTTGAGTCAGCCAAAGCAATCGTTGGCTTGCTGGTGTAGCAGCAGAGCAATTCCAAGACACTTGGCACTTCTTGGCACTTTTCAGAAAACATCCACTGTAATCTGTGCACATCAGTTCATCAGAGATGGGGAAGTAAAACCTCAGAGGACAACATTTGCTGAGGGTTTAAAGACTGGTCATTATATATGTATTTGGATTATAGAATCATAGAATCATAGAATGGTAAGGTTGGAAGGGACCTCAAGGATCATCTAGTTCCAACCCCCTGCCATAGGCAGGGACACCTCCCACTAGTACAGGTCACTCAAGGCCTCGTCCCATATATGATATTCCACAGATATTAATACTTTATACTTACTAAAAGCCTGTGAAAGTATCAAGGAATGCAGCTCAAATGTGGTTGAAAAGAGGGTTTTATCCTGTAAAGTAATGACTCTGGAAAGGTTCAGGTCACTCTGCATAACTTCTGTCACCACCCATACTTAGGTACCTGATATTAAAGAGTCCACTGTAGACAAGCTTGCTCTTCAACTCATCCCATCTGAACACCATGAATACACTACAAATTCTTCTGGCCTTTTAGCTACAACCTCTCAGGTAACAGTCCTCTACCCAGCACCCAGCAAAGCATCTGACATTGCAGTAACTGTCTGCATCAATCCTAAAGTTCACACTGGATCTCAGCTTCTGCAACTGCAGGACCACTTATTTTCCCTGGATTATTTGGTTCTCTGGTTGTACAACTAGAAAGCAAGGCCTGTCAGGAAGCAGGAGGTAAATGGAAATTTTGTATTATCTGTACATGAGTGCAGACAATGAACCCCTTAGTGAATTCTGAGAACTATCTTGTAGAGAAGAGTTCCCAATCTTAAAAAAAAAAAAAAAATGTAGGGAGATGCTGGAAGAAATGTTAAAAATAAGTAAATTAATCCATTTAAAAAAAAAAAAAAGGCAACAGTGTTCCTGGCAATTTTCCTGCAAATTTATCTTAATGGAACAAATACTAAAAAAAATATTTACTAACTAGCAGTGGGTTTATGTGAATCAAATTGTATTAAATTATAAAACAAAAAGGTCATCAGAAATCAATGGCCCTTTAAAATATACATATAAAATAATGAAAGGAGTGAATTACATTGTGACATTAAGAAAGGCATTTGATATATTGTAAAACTCAGAACTTCAAAATAATTTCCAGTTGACCTGGATAGCCACATTGCCAAACTCAGTGAAGTTATCTGTAGCTACATTGTTATTGGTACTTAATTTTTGCAAAGAGCAAAGAATGCAATCTATAATAGGATACATATTAAGACATGTCTTGCTTCACATCACTAAGATGAAGACTGCATACTTGTTTAATTATTGCATTAATGCTCTTACAACCCTATAAAGGAAACATTTTTCTTTAAACTCTCTGTGAATGGACATAACTCAGTTTGCACACTGCAATTTTGCCACTGCATAGTGGTGTTCCTCCTTGAACCTGCAAGCCATGCACTAACCCCTTGACATAATAACTTCTTGGAGCAATAATATCTTGAATTCTCCATTCATCTTCCATTTGGCTTTAATTTAAAGATGATTCAGCCCAGCTTGTCTATGATTACCACTTGCTCAACAACAAACTCTGTCAATGTTCCCCACAGGAAACAATAGGGGATGAAAAATGGGGGGGGGGGCGGGGAGGGAAATAGGGCAGCATCCTGTGCTGCCTCTAGAGCAGACAGTATGTGCCAGACAGCACTGCTCAGAGTGCCCTGGCACATGGAAAGATGGGGTGGGAGAGGAACTGGCCACTGAGGCATAATGAGTATACCTTATTGAGAGTACATCTTTCAGACTGGCTGAATAACGTCCACTGAAAGTCCATGCTGCTGTGATACCTACAGCTAACCCAAAAATTGCTAAATCAAGAGGCATATAGTAAAGACATGCTTTCACCGGATGCTCTGAGCTGATTTCTGTTCAGCTCAAGCATTGTTTCTCTGCTGAACTGTGAGTTTGCAGTAGAAATTGTTTGATCTCTTGAAATACGTAGCAACAAACTGAAGAAATGCTGCACTATATCATTATATTCCAGACATCTGCAATAGAACAGTGTTCTCTTAAGGGCTCTGGGACAATGAGACATTATAAGAATTTACAGGAACTTTTTTTTCCCATAAAGATGTTAACAAGGAAAAGTCCTCAGAGGAAGGGGCAGGGGGGGGGCGGGGAAATGCTAGTGTGCATGACCTACAAGGAAAGATATAAAAAGCCACATAATCTATGTTGGCTAACTGATGCTGAAGACCACTGGAGTACTACATTACTCCTTAACCAAACAGTGGCCTAGGAACAACTTTTTATTATGCATTTAAATACTCTGAGTTCTGTTACAGACAGGATTAAAACATAATTTGCATGAAGCTCTGCAGAGTAGCTTTTCTATTTGTAGGACTTCAAGTTCTTAACTTGAGATCTCCCACAACCTCTATATAACCATGAACAATCTTCCTCTTATCTGATTGCTGAGAAATAGCCATTCTGAGCTCTGCCTTCTGTCATGAATTTAAAGATATACACTTTTCCACAAATTCTGTCCAAATAGTCCACCTTGCACTACCTTTCAGGCCAGATCTGCTATCCTTTATGCCAGACAGAAAAAAAGGTAGTTCCTGTGAATGATTTACTGTCCTCTCCTAGTGTCCACTGACAGAAAAATTACTTTCTCTGGATTTTTTAAAAGAACCTTTGTATGCAACTCCTCCATCAACAAGCTTAACGAGCATGGACAAATGCTTTAAAGTGCTATCTGTTTTCCAAGGTCTCAACCACAGATGTCTCTTTTTAGTAATGCTGCATGCCTGTGACCTTACTGCAAATTTGATGTCTTCCATTGATATACCATCCAGACATAATTTGCTAGGTAAAGGAGGAGGGTTTTGTCAGAGTTTTGTTTGGGTTTTTTGCGTTTTGTCGTGTGGGGTTTTTTTAAGCTAGTTCCAATTCCCAACCTTGATTTAGAGTTTATCTTAATATTGTTTCACTTTTCAACAAGTGATTTATGCATAATGATACAGCCATTTGTCAGATTCTAAAGGATCTTAACTAGTGGAGAGGGAAATATTACATTTTATTTTAATTTTTTAATCCAAGTTTTCTGCTTTAAGCAGATTCTTCTTTTCCTTCCCTTCTTTCCCTTCCTTTCCTTTGTCACTGTATCTATGTTTTGCAGATAAAATTTGGGAGAACAGATTAGGACCTACACAAACAATATGTAGGTTACACCTAACTCTAAACTGTTTTCCTCTGTTCGAATAAAGCCTGCTTGGAATAAAATGGTGTCCATGGGGGTTTATGCTCTTCAGCTTTTTTTAATTGCTAGTGTATTTCCTGTTGCCTCTTAATACTGAAGAAGGGACCATTTTCTTTCCTTTTCTGCTAAATCATAGTGATCTTTAATATACTTGATTTAATTCTGTGCCACTTGTTGTTTGCCAAAACACCTTGGAATATCTCCTGAAAGAGGGTTAAAAGAGAGCCTGATGAAATGATGTATAGAGGTGCCACTGAAAGGGAGATAGTATTTTTCCTCTAGTGGGGGAAGGAAAAGTCATTTCCAAATCTCTGGTGAAAAGACAATGCTCTTTGGAAACCTGCTTGGTTTCTGGTAGTGTGACAGCATTGGAATAGGTCCATTGGTTCAAGAAGAGGGTCCATTTCTTCTAGCATCTCATCTCCATCACTGATCAGAAACAGACACTCAGGGGACAAGTACATATGGTACTTCTGAGTACCTTAATACCCTTCAGCTATTGTCATCTCAGAGTCCTGGATCTGGTTTATCCACTTACTAACCATGTACATAATCTTTTCCAAATACTTATCCATTTGCTTTAAAACATTCAGAAATTCTCATTCATGTGAATTACCCATAATGTGCTTTGACCTGAACTTCCAAAGAGTACCAACTGCTGCATAAAAACTGAACAACGACAACAAAAATCTTCTCTTTGCTTTGAACCTGACGTCTGCTAGCTTCGTCATATCAAAAGAAACTATAAGGAGTCAATGCCACATAACTTTATGGATTTCTACCAAATTCATCTATTTTCAGGGTGACGAGTCTTAACCTACTTAATTGTTCCCCATTTTATCTGAGAGCATGAACAAACCAGAAATTTTTTATTTTTAAGTGCCATTGCTGACAAAGTTCCTCCCTTCAACTGAGTTTTTTTAAACAAAATCACTGTTAACAAAAGATGATTATTTGCATGGTCAGACATCTTTGTTCTATGGATTCTTAGAAGGAGGAGTTGTTAATTTTTATTTTCTATATTCATTTTATATTACGGAAAAATAAACTTTGAAGTTACAAAATATAACCAAATGCACAAATACAAGACAGGGAGTATTTGGCTAGGCAGTCGAAATACGCTGTGTATCCACAGAAGCCATTCATTTGATACATGCGTCATTGATGGATCCTTGGATGGAGAATTGATTTCATCCAATTTGAAGAAAAAATAAAACAAATCAGAACCCAAAGATCTGTAATAGGTTTTTTTTGTTTTGTTTCATTTTGGTTTTGTTGTTGTTGGTTTTTTTTAAGGTTGGAAGGGACCTCAAGGATCATCTAGTTCCAACCTCCTGCCATAGGCAGGGACACCTCCCACTAGTACAGGACACTCAAGGCCTCCTCCAACCTGGCCTTGAACACCTCCAGGGAGGCAGTAGCCACAACCTCCCTGGGCAACCTGTTCCAGTGCCTCACCACCCTCACTGGAAAGAACTTCCTCCTAACATCCAGTTTAAATCTCCCTTCTGCCAGTTTAAACCCATTGCCCCTCATCTGTCATTACAAGACCTTGTAAATAGTCCCTCCCCAGCCTTCCTGTAGGCACCTTTCAGATACTGGAAGGCTATTATAAGGCCTCCTCGAAGCCTTCTCTTCTCCAGGCTGAAGAGCCCCAACTCTCTCAGCCTGTCCTCATAGGAGAGCTGCTCCAGCCCTCTGAGCAATTTCGTGGCCCTCCACTGGACTCACTCCAACAGTTCCATGTCCTTCCTGTGCTGGGTACTGAAAAACTGCACACAGTACTCCAGATGGGGTCTGATGAGAGCAGAATAAATTAGAGGAGCTAATCAGAAAAAGGGATGGAAAGGTAAAGAAAGACTATACTAATTGTTTGGGGTTTTTTTTCTCTGAATAAGTGGAGGCCAGGAAGAGGTATGACAATGATCTTACAATAAGTAAAAGAGTGCTATGTAAGGACAGTAATCAATGGCTTACAATGTCCAGCATCAGAAAGAAAATTTACAAGATAACTTAGACTGCATCTTAGAGCTGTCTAACAGTCAGAGGAAGGAAATGCCAAAATAATCTATCAAAAGAGATCTGGAATCTCTTTCCCTGATGGCTTATAATATCTTCCAGGGTGGCATTCTTGATCCTTTCCCAGTGTATGGAGATAAGTAAGTGATCGTCTAAAATCCCTGTCAGCTCTGCACTTCTATGGTTTCTTATTGATATAACATGTGGCTTTAATGGGATGCAGCTGGCTAAAAGCATTTTATGAGTTCTGGTAGCTAGCCAAAGGACCAATATATGGACCTGCAAATAGCCAGAATAGGACACGAGAGCTATTGTTTGTACTCATATGGTTTTATTTGTGTGTTACTTGGTTTGAAAAAAAAAAATTTTTTTTTGCCTATTCCTTTTTTGCTGATTCTGTCTGTTTATGGTTGGCAAAAGTGGGGAAATAACATAATTGAAGCTCTTATTCTGAATTCAAAATTTCCAAATTGCTAAGTGCATCAAAGGGCTTTCAGCACAGTACAAACCGAATTTACTCTTAGGAATAGACAAAATAGTAACTGTTCCAGTTAAATCATATTTTTAGGTTGTTGTTTCTCTCTGCTTACCATTACAATTACTGTGACCTAATGGGAACTCAAGCTTCAGCATATTCTCCAAAATTACAACCACTCCACTTCTTCATAAATTATAAAATCACACACCTTACATTTGGTTGTGGCAGAATTCAATCTGATTTCACATCACAAGTGTACGAGCATTGGCTGCTGCAAGTAATAAAAAGAAGGCTCATCATTAAAGCCTTCTCATGACAGCTATGCAGTGGTAAGTGTGAACAAGACTACCTCACTAGACACTAACAGAATGACTACCAAAAGATATCACACTGGTGAACTTTAATTTGACAATTTAACTTTATTCTTGATATGCTTGTTCAGTTTAGTGAATTAGTGAAAGAGGGGAGTCCTAAACTACAAACCAAACCCCTTCCACTAAGGAGACAACCAGAAACTATTCTTAACAGGCACCCAAGTTAGGTAGTTTCATTTAAAAGTCTAAACCTTCTCCTTTGGGTGCAAGCTGCTAGCATCAGGTAAAGAACATTATACATGAGGGTTTAATCCTACCAGGGAGCTCATTTTCTGCTCATAAGTAGGCAAAATATTCTAACAGAAACAAATTCAAACCACCTAGTAAGAAACAGTAAGATCTAGGTAAATATTTTTTTTTAATTTACGTAAACACAATGTTTCATTATTCCAAGCAAGTCCAATAATTAAAATACAACTACATGCACACCTATCAGCATTGTGTGAGAAAAAAAAAAATAAAAAGCACTGTGTTTTAACGTGTTTTCATTAAATATTGAGTTTGTGGCTAAAAACTACTCATCAGACATCATGGTAGTAATGCAAATTCATATGGTAGCTATGCACACCTTTAGGTAGTGTCTACAGGGAGAGACTGTCAGTTTCACTCCTGGGTGCTGATCCACTGTCATCCACTCTGCTGGACTGCCTTGTGAAGAAAATCTACAATTTCCTCCAAGACAAGAATTTAACGAACGTTGTCAGAGTTGGAAAGCCAGGCATCCAATGTAAAGGAACAGCAGCGGCAAAGCCAATTGTCTTTACTGTTTCCATTTGCACATTCACTTTGCCACTCAGTCGCATACGTCTTAACACAAATTTAATTTTCCTCTTGATTCCAACTGAATAATTCAGTTTTAAAAATTATTTCTCCCATAATTCGTTTCAAAATCTGGCATATTAGGCAGGTCAGAACAAGAGGCTTTTCCTCACTGTCATCCCTCCACCTCCTTTAAATATAGGTGTCCTGTTTGGTAATTCTCTGATAAAACAGCCAGAGTGAAATAAACCAGCCAGTGTGCACATGCAGCCCAGACAGCCAACCAAGTCCTGGGCTGCATCAAGAGCAGCGTGGCCAGCAGGGCAAGGGAGGTGATTCTGCCCCTTTACTCTGCTCTCATCAGACCCCATCTGGAATACTGTGTGCAGTTCTGCAGTCCCCAGCACAGGAAGGACATGGAACTGTTGGAGTGGGTCCAGAGGAGGACCATGAAGATGATCAGAGAGCTGGAGCAGCTCTCCTATGAGGACAGGCTGAGAGAGTTTGGGCTCTTCAGCCTGGAGAAGAGAAGGCTTCNGGCAGGGGGTTGGAACTAGATGATCCTTGAGGTCCCTTGCAACCTTACTATTCTATGATTCTATGAAATACCTATCAAAATCTTTTGCTGTTGGCCTTACAATAGCATTAGAACTATGACATGAACTTTTACAGCACATTCCATTCCCCTATCTCGTGTATGTTTCAGGAAAAGAGAAATATTTTTGGGGTGTAAGTAAACAAGGCAAAAATTAAGGCAGCACAGGAGATGTTATCTCTATAATCTACTCATCCTGCGTTGCTGACACTTCAGAATCGCTACTGCATTTTTAAAAAGACATATGTACAGGGTTATTTGGTTTGGGGAAAAAACCTTCCTTTCACAAACTTCAGTTGTATGCTGCGTTCTGACACTCAATTCACATGAAGAACTAGGAACTATGGATCCGCCACAAAACCATCTTCTGTACCCTCTGTAACAGCCTTTCTTAGGCTGTTGCTCACTCACACACAACTTCCCATTGTGCCTTTTTTAGGCAGTTTTTGTCATTACTGCTGGTAGTTCGCAGGAGTTCATCTTCTTGTAGACACTAGTGTGAAACTCTACTCTTTTTTCCAGTCTCCCCTTTCCAAGAAACACCTGCTTAGGCTATATGTGGTCAACCAGTCCCATTTCTTCTGTTCAAGCATTGCAAAATCTCAACTGCCTGCCTATGCCTTAACTCCCTTCCTCATTCCTTACCCTAATCTCTTGGGCTGGCTGATCCTGATTGCTAAATCCTGGGGTTTCTAACCCAGCAGAGTAACTCCAATACCCAGTTTCCACAATTCCACAAACATCCAGTCCCTGCATTTCATGATCTTCTACAGCCAAATCCCTTGTCCCAATCCCTTGCCTCAGTCCCTGGGTCAGCGCCAGGCTCTTCTCAGTTATTCTTTTCAATTTTATACTATAATTTTATAAAACAGGCAATGAAGAGAAAGAGCCTCTACATAGTGAGGTTCAGACTCAGCATAGCCGGCAACACTCCAGGAACTTCAGTTATATGAGTGGTCTGCTCAGCCCTGCACTGTCCTGGTCTGGGCACGTAGAGATAAGCTTTAGGGAGTAAGGCTGAAAACATGTAGCAAGCATGAGCATTTTTGAATCATGTGTTCTTTAAGCAGCTTACAGCTTGGCCAGATTTGGGCTGATTTCACAAAGACAAAAGCTGTCCTCCAGCCAGTGGCCACTTCTCTTCCAAGTGTCAGGTCTCCACTCAGAAAGCACAGATGCACTCAGACAAGAAAGTTTCCTTTAGCAAGGGCCAAGCAGAACTTGAAAATACCTTTGGCAGCCCACACGGTATGCATGAAAAAAATCCATTAGGATCCACATTTTCTACATTAATAAAAAGCCTGTGCTGACTCTTCCTGCTAATGAGATCATGAAATGATGACCTGCGGATCAAAAATCCCACAAACCACAACTACACTTAGAGTTCTACAGAGACTATCTTCACTATGCAAAATAATTTCTCTAGTCTTGTTTTACACACAAAAAAAACCCAAAACCCACACACACACAAAAAAAAAGAGAAACTAATTTTGATTATTTTCTATATGAATCATTTCAGGTATAATTAAAAACAAACAAACAAACAAACAAAAAACCACCAAACACCTACATCAGTCTTGCATCCCAACATAAGGAGAAGTCAGATTTCAACTCTGACAACTATAGTTTGACTACATAATAAGCATGTGAAAACAAAGTCTGCAATGGGAAGTGTCAGACAACTTTAATAATAGGTGGGGCTGATGTAACCACTTTATCATAGGGAAACACACTACATAGACAGAGAGATCAGCCCTGAAATAATCTCCTTCCCGTTATTGCCGTGCAGATCCAGTTGCTTCCACACTTCAAGCCACTTGAATTTTGGCAGCCCACTGCCTAACAGCCAGAAGCACAATTTTAAGCCGGTGATAAAATACGAACCTCTCAAAACAACTCTTAACAGCTTTTCCAGCTTGTCATTTTCAGGGGGTGAAATTAACAGTAGTTGCACACTTGTTGCTACATTAAATACTCTAAATCATCAGTAATTTCTGGAAAATTCTGCAAACCTAAACCTGTAGCTTATAGATACTTTGTTATATATTCAATAGCATATTTGGAATCTAGACAGTAGTTGTAATAATATTACTAGAGGTAAGGTTATCTCACAGGTACTTCCCCAACCCAGTGCACAATGTAAAAGACTGTTTTGATGCCAATGGGTATCTCTGCATTTCTGCAACACAGAACTTCACAGGGAGCTATACACAATGTATTTTGCTTGGAGTACAGTTAGATAAGCTGTCATTGCTGCTTTGGGTAAAGGGCATCCTACATCTTACTGACTGTTGCTCCAGAATTCAATTCTCCCAAAAGCAGGCTAAGACTGAGTCCTGCTCTCGTAGTGTAGAACACAAATGCACAACAGGTGCAGCACAGAAAAATGTACATCCACTTACTGTACATAGAAATATAGACATGCAATGAAGTCACAACAGATATGAATCAAAACAGAAACAAACAAGAAAAAAAAATTACCTACTTTGACAGATTCATACCTGCAGTCTTCTCATTTTGAAGCAAAAAGTCAGGAGAGAGAATATTCAAATTTCTTTCCCATTTGGGTGGCTTCTTTGCACATGTTCCTGAATTTTCAGCTATGATGAGATCCGCTCATTGGCAGTCACCAAGGGGCTGATATGACCATGAAATGAGGAAATGCAGTGAATGAAAAATAAGGTACTAGCACCACCATTTGCTGAGGGCTGGAAAAACTAGCAGAAACTTTAAGTGACCATGTAGACCTAATTTTTGGAAATGCTAGCTGCTTTTAACTCACTTACTGTTGCTGCTGTTGGAGATGCTTGATCAAAACATGCTTTCAGCATCAATTATTTGCCAGGAAAATCTTAATCAAGTGCAGACAACTTTTTTTCCCAGCACTATGTATCGTCATGTGTAGAAACAATTTAATACAAGGGGGATATTTTAGTTATTTGAGTTAAAAATATCACTGTGAGCTAATTGCATAGAGGAAGTGAATGTAGAGTGGTTGGCAGAAGTGCACTGAAGCAGTTTAAGACAACTGCTGTGCCTTTGGAAAACACACTTTATTGTTGCCTCTTGCCATCCCAACACTAAGAAATACAGAGCTTCTGCAAAGTGACCCTGGGAGGGATGAGCTCTCTGCTGCCGGTGGGGCCCTTCTTCACTATCACACAGTATTTCCATGTCTGCCTCCGGTTTTCTGAAGCAATTTAAGTTTCTTTTAAGAGGTCCATGAAGCAGAAAGGTAGCACAAATCTTATTTAAGCAATTCAAAGGAGCCTAGTCTCATTTTAAAAAAATACTTGCTAAGAAACAGATTTTGGCATCTTTATTGCAAAGTGTAAATGAGACCAGAATTGATGTAAACTTTTAAAATTTAATTTTCCTCTGTCTTCTCTGCTGTTTATTAGTTTCATGTTCCTCCTCTTGAGCAACAAATGTAGCTCTTGCAGATGACAAAGATCAAATCAGTTCATAAAAACAGATGCATTAAATCCTTTGCCATTTCAAGGGAAAACTACTGTAGCGAGGAAATGTTTTGATGTGGGACAAAAATAGCTCTACAAATGTTTGCCTTTTTTTTTTTTTTTTTTAAATAACAGAAACCTTTCTATTGCATCAAAATACTGAGGAATTTTCTGTTATAAAGGTATTACTGCTGGCCCAAATGACCAAGGAAATATTTCTTTTACACAGTTTTTAAAGTCACATTTTAAATTCCTTACTCTGGTAGCTCCTTTCCTTATGAAAATAATGGAGAAAATCTTCATTATATATAGATCTGAGTAAATAGCAAAGAGCAAGAAACAGCTATTCTACCTTGTAACTATATTATCTGCTCTATACAAGGTAAATTCTGAAAGGGGTGAGGAAGAACTAACTGAAGATTATCTTCCTCTACTGAAAACTGTTTATACTAGGTTCACAACCCCAAGATTATTGCTGTAAATCTGCAGTTTAATTTCCTCCTTTGCTAAGTCTTTCCACACAGAGCACACTTCTATCATCCAAAACCTTCCAAAAACAAATACCTGAAGCTATCAAGCATTCTAAGGCCCTCAAACCAGTGTGAATTCTGGTTCTTCAGTATCTGAAGAACCCTAAACACTTTCTCACTGTCACAGCCTCAGTGTACTTGGGTTAAGAAAGCATCATCTACATTTGTGTGTATAATATGCAGAATTGAGACATAAGGACATAATAAGGACATATAATAGTAATAAAGGCATATTAGGGGATGCAGAACAAAGGTGGAAAAGAGTTCTTTAAAGAGAGCTATTAATTATGGCCTCCTGTTTGGCTGGTGTCACCCAGCATAACCCTACTACAATTAACAGAAACACCTTTTATGTGCACAAGTGGAGGGTTTTGCATTAGATATACAAAAGGACACAGAAAAAAGTATTTGTCTTTTTTATATGAAGACACACTGAAAAAAAAAGAAAAAAAAGAGAGGAAGAAAGAAAGCAGAGGTCAGACATTTTTTAAAGGAATTTTCAGATCAAGTAGTTTCAAGTATTTAATATATTTTCTCCAACTTCTGCATTTTCATTGCATTCAAAATTAATGTAAAGATATTGCCGCCTTTTCTTTGGAAATCTTTCCATGTCAGATTTTTCTCTACTGTGTAATCGAGGAGACCTTATAGCAGCCTTCCAGTATCTGAAGGGGGCCTACAGGAAGCCTGGGGAGGGACTATTTACAAGGTCTTGCAATGACAGGACAAGGGGCAATGGGTTTAAACTGGCAGAGGGAAGATCTAAACTGGATGTTAGGAGGAAGTTCTTTCCAGTGAGGGTGGTGAGGCACTGGAACAGGTTGCCCAGGGAGGTTGTGGCTGCTCCCTCCCTGGAGGTGTTCAAGGCCAGGTTGGACGAGGCCTTGAATGACCTGTGCTAGTGGGAGGTGTCCCTGCCTATGGTAGGGGGTTGGAACTAGATGATCTTTGACATCCCTTCCAACTTTACTATTCTATGATTCTATGATTCTATGAATCACTTCTTAAGCCACCTTAAAAAACATCCACTTCCTGCAGAAGTTTTGTTGGGACTTGTCAGACTCCTTACTGTTTCAATATCCAAAACACATTTTCCAATTTTTGGTACCTTTCCATTTCTTCTAGTTCTGTTGTCTGAACAGTTATTTTTGTCTTAAATATGCTTCTTCTCTCTCTTTTAGACTGTTTCTGGGGTTCTTTCTGCTCTTCAACAACTGCACTCTGTCTGAAGACTAACATGCTAACTATATTGAAGTAAATGACTGTACTCCACACCATAAGCAGGCAGAAATACTTTCTGGTGTCAGGCCAAAATCATTTGTTTCTCTTCTCTTTCCAAGTTCAGGAAAGGGAGCAACAAACATCATCACTCATAAGGAAATCAGACATCAGACTAAAAACCTGTCATTAGGAGCTTCCGCACTGTCATTTCTTCTTTCTCACTTTAGGAGTTTTTTGAGGGGAGATTATAGGTTTCTGAACCTCTGGGATTGGTGAGGAGATATCATTGCTATTGGAAAGATGTGTTGGTCCTAAGATTTTTTTCTAGATGGATCAGGGTGACCCAAGTCCTTCCTTCATAGCCACACAGGGAGAATCCTCGTGGGACAGGTATCAGAGTGCCAACATTCAGCATGTCTCCCCACATCTCTTTGGTGACACAAAGGACAAAGATAGGAAAGAAGGAAAGAAAGAAAATGCCAAACTCCAAAGGCCTATTGAACAGTGGAAAACTAGGGTAGAGTAAGCTGCCAGACAAGAATCCTCTGTGCCTTCCAGGGAAACCCAAAGAAAGTGATGCAATGGCTAAAACTGTAAGCTTCAGGACCTGAAATACTGCCAGCTTGACTCCTGTCAAACTCTTTTAGAGAAGCTGATATCCTCTTAGATGAGAATGTTGCTTCACACACTTCTCTCAGTGCCAGATGTAGGTACAGGAGTACTACTAATATGTGTGTATGCATTGAAAGCACAGTGCCTCTGTACCAGATGGGGTAAAATACCATATTGCTTGTTTGGCAGCCTACAGGTACCAACGTCTTCTCTACAGTAATCCAGGTGTTAGTGAAGATTCAGCTCACAAACAAGCACATAAACCATAAATATTGCTGTTGGTCTCCAGCTTAATAAGGTAACAGAAAGAGAAAATAAAACAAGCATAAAACCAGGATTTAACAGACAGTCAAGTTGGTACTTTCAAACCACCTAAATTGGCACCGTTTGAGCAATGGAAGAACTAGCAGATTTTTTCAATAATAGCATTTGTTTACAGGAATAGTGTAAGCAGATATATTGAACATCATTTTTGAGGGGTTTTGTGCAGTGCTTTCACACTTCATTTATGCAATTTAAACTGCAAAGCAACACATTAAATTCCCATCTCTATTAAAATATCAAATCCTATCTTAAAGACAGAGTAAATTTTTGGTACTTGAAGACCTTTGTAAAGTCATGATGGTGGTTTTCACTTTTATTTGAAAGCAAGATCATGGATGTAAATACCATTGTCCTTACAAAAGAAGTGACTGCAGATAACATGCCAGCACCATGGAAAGTATGAGGGCAAAAGATAGGCCTAAAGACACCCCCAGCTTAGCAGGGCAGGAAGTTTTGCTCTTTCAAATACAGAGTGTGAATTTCTGTAGTTTATAAAAGAAAAAGAAAAAAAAATTATGCTAAAAGAATAAATACATAATTTACCTTTTAAGACACAGAAACTAATTTGCACAATAGTTTTACTAAGAGCTGTGGGTTGCTGAAACTTCTATAAAAACAAGATCTGTGTACATCATGAAATCCTGTTTGTGCCCTGGTATGAAGAATGCCACAACAGACACAAAATGCTCCCTCAGGGTAGACATGGCATGAGGAGATTTAGATCAGTGGGTGATGCAACTACTCAAGCTGTCTCTGAAGTTACACGTGTCCAGTTGGTATCCAGATGGTATCACAGTCAGCTGCATTTAGAAAATTACTTTTTGAAAATTACTTTTTAAAAAATTATTTTCTTAAAAGGGGTATAAATTAACTCCTAGACAAGAACATGAGGGAATCTGTACTGATGAATTATTCCTGTGCAAATTTCTTTGCTTAGGAAAGTTACTCTGCAACTGTCCCTGTCTATGGTGCCCAGCACGAGCCCTTTCCCTGGGTAAGCCACCAGCCATGGTCAGCTCCGTTTCAGCAAGGCAGTTCCACAGTTGAGTTTTCTAAGCCAACTCTCTATAGAGAGTTAAACCAATTTAAAGTCATTTCGGATTTAGAGAAACACAAACAAAAAATCCACACAACAAAAAACAATTGAAATTTTATTCTACAATGTGAAACATAAATGTCTAAAAATAAAATAAATAATTGCCTATCTTAGGAATAATCTCCATATTCCTTTTTTGCCACCCCTATCAGTTTTATTTGGTCAGTTTAGCTTTTGGGAAGAGTTGTTCGACTAATGGAAAAGCATGCAACATTTTAATGGTGTTAAAATATACCATTTTATTTAAACCAAGTTTGTGCTGTCAAGGTACCCATAGAACCCACAATGAACAAGAAGCATCCCTAGGAAGGCTGATATTAATATTTCCACCATAAAACTTCATTAAGTGTTTTATAAGTGATACACAACAGATGAATCTATGAAAATAGTCTATACCCCTTTCAAAACAACAAATGAACTTATGACTGCCTAGGTCATTTAGTTTGTGTACTGACAGGCTGGGTTTTCAGTAGTTGACCTTTATCAGATTGGCTGGCTGACAGCAATTTGGTCGGTCATTCTCTTAAAGGCAAATGTATTTCTTGGCCCCAGATCAAAATTAATTGGTTAACAGGCCCTATTTCAATTTAATATCCTTTTCTTGTTGCACTTGCTAGAATGAAGTTTCTTTATCTTGGTATTTAGCTAAATGACTGGCAGTAAAATTACAGTAAATTGAAATCAATAATTGTGTTTTTAAAATTTATACCAAAGCTGTAAACAGGGCCCTGTCCCATGACCTATTTCCAACAGGAACTGAAAAATCATCACATAAAATTTCTACTTCACTAATAACTGGCTATACTTATTAATGCCTATGTTTTCTTAGCACAAGAAACACGTGACTTTGCACCTAAGCCTCTGTGATGCCTGCACTTCATAATTTAAGGTTTCTGTCAGGTTGAACTCACCTGGTCTTAAACGGGGCAAATTCTGGTACTCATGGTAGCATTCAGCTCTTTGGGATGTTGCTTTTTCTAGAAGTATATGCATCAAGGGCCAGCCACTGCTGGATGGATGACCTAAACCAAATGACAGTGGAAAAAGCGGCTGATTGATATATCATGCAAAATAACTTGATTGTATAGTTCTGTGATGGCAGCTGATTGAATTACTTGGGCAACATTTAGAAGCACCCACTGAGCATTCTTGGGAGCCTGTTAGGCAATAGCCTGCAAGGCTTGCTGCTTGATAGCAAGCAGCTATCATTTTGTCTCCAGATTTCTTTGACCATTCTTAATATTTGTACACTCAATATTTTCATGTCAGTTGTTCTGAATTTGCATTGTGTCACTGACAAATGCCGCCTGCTTCCCAAATAATGGCATCAGCCTGACTTTGTACCTGTTAGCTGTTTCAAGGAGAAAATTCCCACAAATGCATGCATCATCTCTGAAAACGTACCAGGCTAAAGCTTTCTCAGTTTTTTTCTTACACAGCTAGCTCCTAAAGTGTATTATGCACTAGCATTCTTCTTCCCACATTACGTTTTGCATTAGTAGCACATTTCCTTGTTTCACAACAGCTCCTCACAGTAGCCTAGCCAGCAAAATATGCAGTGAGTACCCGTTTTAGATTTCTGCCAGTACTTAGAAACAGACTAAAACATAAAAGTACACACATCATGTAATATGTTAAATAAACTGCACTTGAAAATTTAAGAGATTTTGTATTTCACTTATTTTGAAATACTTAGATTTCTGAGCAGAAACAAAAATGCTTAGAAGCAATTAAGTAATGAAGTCCACAATAGCCAAAGCATCTAACTTATTGTTAGAGATTATTTCACTCCTTTTCAATTTGTCAGTTTGTTTTGTGGCTCTTTTAAAATGCTGAAGTGCTACTCTGTTATGGATAGGAATTTAAAAGTAACTAGAAACAAAATACTGACCTATAGGTTCTAACTGCAAAGCTCAGAGTAGAAATAATATGGCAATATACTGCTATTGCTGTTTATATTGTTGAAAATATTACCAACCTTAGGCAGATGTCTAATAAATAATTACGTACTTCTGGATAGGGGGGGAACAAAAACACGAGCAAACAACCTTACATCCATCTACTACAGTCCCTTTCTTGCAGCAGGAATGATCAGATTTTCTCCAGGCACATGCACCCATCTGGGTCACTACCACTAGTTCAAGTGACAGATCTTCCCAGCCCAATGATCATTTCAGTAAATAAGCCCCTCCTTTTCTGTCTGTTGCTAGCCTACCAGCATACTCTTTACCAATTCTTTTGCAAGCTGTTATCATTCCTCTACTACTTTTTTTTTTTTTCCCCCCAGCATTTGGCAAGCGTTCAATGGCAGGATGAAAGCCTTTTAAGGCATTACATGTAACTGCAAAAACGTCATTGGCTTCAAGCAGGCATTTTACCTGGATTCCAAGAATAGCAAATCAGTGTATCATTGATTTTACAGGTGAATGGATTACAGCTGAATTTGATAATGGCAATCATCTTATCCTATTTGATGAGCACACATCAGAGCCTCATGACTGGGACTTGTTACATATTAGAAAACAATGACTGGACATATATAAGGAATACACATTAGATCCACATGGAGACTTCAGTAGTTCGGGTGGCTCCTCTACACCAGCATCACTTCATCAGTTTATGATTTGGTCCCATTCCTTCAACACACATCTCTATGCCACCAGCATCCTGATCCCTCAGGCCAGCCTTCAGTGTTCACTTGCTTGCTGATACTACAGAACTTTTACAACTCTTCTCCTTTTTATAGACATACATTTGGGTGAAAGATGTAAACCCTTCTTTAAACTGAACATGTTAGGCCTCATGCATTACTCTCAGAGCTCATACTACACTGATTTTCACATGGGACTGTGAAAACCAACATGCCCAGCTGGAAAATTATGATAAGCTTCCAAGATAGACAGTACCAAACATATTCTGATGTAATTAGAAGATCTGCGATTCAAATATTTTCACTACTCTTAGTTATAAATCCAAAGGCCTCCAATGTAGGTTATAAGCAGGTTGCACCAGGAGTGGTCACTACCTGATGTGGGAACAAGGCTCACCTGTGCTGCTTGACCCACCACTGCCCTTCTTAGATTCCAAAATATCTTTCTTTTCTCTGTGAAGATCAGGTTCCCTTGCATTTCATCTTTCCTAATGCATTTAGCTTTTATTACTTCACTCAACTCTTTCGGTTGTTTTTTTTATATGGCTGCTTGGCCTGTTATCATCTGGTCATTAATTGCTGCCTGAATTAATACCATCTTTGCTGGCACGACCTATAAATTCAGCTCTGAAATAAATATAATCTTGTTTCTGCTTTTGTCAAGGGCACTTCTGCATAGAAATATGAAGCTTTCCAAAATTTTCT
>VWYK01119355.1:770-40316 GCA_013399775.1 Semnornis frantzii
AAATAAATTAAAAAAAACCAAACAAACAAAAAAAAACAACTCTAGGTTGGTTCTCTTCCAAAAGAAATATGACTTATATCAGCTGCTGCATGAGAGTCTCTCAATTGCCACTACTAAGCTGCCTATTTTGCAGTAGCAAGTGGCCATGTGCTGTAACACACTGATTGCCTGCTTTGGTGGTATCGGTTGCTAGAATAAGGGCAAACAAATGGGGAACCAAATATAAAAAGCAGCCAGCAGCACTGAAGAAGCATTACAGCTGCCAGGCAATAACTTAGATAGTTACAGCTGCCATCACCTAGTTCACGCAAGCTTTTTAATATCTTTTGGCAGCACTTGGTGTCACAGCACAAAAGGAAAGTTGGCACTTCCTAGCATACTTTGTTTGACATAACTCTAGGCAGAACCCAGCTGATACCTTCATCAATGTGTATGTGTTTGCCTCTTAAGGTACATTTTAGCAGACCAGACATTGTTTTTCTCTTTCTGTTGTGCACACCACTGTTAAATCATAGGTTGGGAACCACACCAGATAAATGAGAAAGAGCTCGGTAAGCTGGAGCGTGCGGCCAGTCCCAGCAGCACCTTAGATAAGGAACACCAACAAAAAGAAAAAAAAATAATCCTAAAAAAAAAGAAAAATATAGTACAGCAGGAGGGGCTGTGGAGAGAGGTTTAAAATAAATAAATATACTGCTTTGCCAAAATGTTCTCCTGCCTCGCCAGTAGCAGCAGCAGCCTCAGAGCCAGGCCAGATTCTCTTCTCCATTTACTGCACTTATAAAAAACCCACAAGCACAAACACATAGACCATCACATACACATAATTAAAGCATCGACATCCCTTACTGTGATTTACAATCCACACCACCAGAAGTACACAGGCGCTCCCAGGATTTCATCAATGTCTCATCTGGTGCTCTTGGCAAACTCGAACTGTTCCTTAGACACAGTGCATGCTGCACCTCGTTCTCTCAGAAATGGGGATGCAGAGCTCTTCCCCTTATGTGAACTAGAAAAAAGGAGCACTAAATGTGTCAGAGCTGTGTGATTTGTTGCCGTGGGACCTCATTTTGCAGGAGATTAATAAAAGACTAGCCTGCAGCATAGACTCTTGAGACCACTTTCTATCATCACCAGCCTTCTACGTGGCCCACGAATTTGGGTTAAAATATTGTACAAGGAACTGGACAGCCTCTGCATAATGGTGCTGGTTTATAGCTCTTAAAAACAAATATAGAGAGACAGAAGACTTTGCACCCAGGAGCTTCCATTGGCTATGAACAAAGCAAGTCAGTAAACCTCTACCTGAAGTCCGTCCAGGATTCTAAGAATGTATTGAGTTAGTTTATTTGCAATTCATCTCATAAAACAAAAGGTCCCTGGTTCTTTAACAAGCATCAGAAAGCTACAGAATTAAGGTAAACAGCTTTATAAGGTTTTTGAGAACATCACCAGGAAGAGTAGCAACTAAACTAATGTGAGGAAAAAGGAAGACAGCAAATACTACTAGCTTCATTTTCAAAATAGGAAAGTCAGGCACATGGAGATGAGATGGTTGCTCCAAACCTGACCTGGAGACAGGGCCAATAACTGAAAGTTAGCAACAAGTTATCCACAGGACAGCAATGTGCCCTTGTGGCCAAGAGGGTCAATGGGATCCTGGGGTGCATTAAGAAGAGTGTGTCCAGCAGATCAAGGGAGGTTCTCTTCCCCCTCTGCCGTGGTGTTCAGTTTTGGGCTCCCCAGTTGACAGGGACAGGTATCTGCCAGAGACAGTCCAGCAGAAGGCTACAGGGAGAATGAGGGGATTGGAGCACTGCCTGATAAGGAGGCTGAGGGACCTGGGGCTGCTTAGCCTGGAAAAGAGAAGACCGAGAGGGGATTTAATAAATGTTTATAACTTATAACTATCTGAGGGCTGGAGGTCAGGAGGGGGAGGACAGGCTCTGCTCACTTGCTCCCTGGGATAGGACAAGGAGCAATGGATGGAAGCTGCAGCACAGGAGGTTCCAGCTCAACACAAAGTGCAGCTTCTTTACTGTAAGGGTTCCAGAGCACTGGCAGAGGCTGTCCAGAGAGGCTATGGAGTCTCCTTCTCTGGAGCCTTTCAAGGCCTGTCTGGATGTGTTCCTGTGTGACCTGAGCTAGATTGTATGGTCCTGCTCTGGCAAGGGGGTTGGTCTCAATGATCTCTTTGGCTCACTTCCAACCCCTGACATCCTGTGAGCCTGTGATCATCCTGGGTTCACATAGAACACCTCACTCCACAGGCCAATTGTGCTACTAAACCACAGGAAGCAGAAATGGTTTCCTGACTCATTCTGCCTGCAGCTCCGTGGGTGCTGAGGGGTCACACTAAACGTGGTTGGCTAAATCCAACTCCAGAAGCATCAAAGAGATGCTGGGCATGTGCACCTGTATTTTCCTAACTCACAATATCTACAACTGACATTCTTTAGGTAGGTCGTCATGTACTGACAAATAAAGGCATGTCAAGATTCTGAATTATTTATTTGAAGCTGATCTAGGAGCAAACTGGTTTTAATAGCAGCATACAATAAAAGCAAACTGACTGTGGCTAGAAATGGATGAAATTGGCATAGATAGAATCATAATCATAGAATCATAGAATGGTAAGGTTGGAAGGGACCTCAAGGATCATCTAGTTCCAAACCCCTGCCATAGGCAGGGACACCTCCCACTAGCACAGGTCACTCAAGGCCTCCTCCAACCTGGCCTTGAACAGGTCTCCAGGGAGGGAGCAGCCACAACCTCCCTGGGCAACCTGTGCCAGTGTCTCACCACTCTCACTGTAAAGAACTTCCTCCTGACATCCAGTCTAAATCTTCCCTCCGCCAGTTTATACCCATTGCCCCTTGTCCTGTCATTGCAAGACCTTGTCAATAGTCCCTTCCCAGCCTTCCTGTGGGCCCCCTTCAGATACTGGAAGGCTACTATAAGGTCTCCTTGAATAAAAGCTAGTCCATGGGAAGGACAAGAAGGGAACCTCAGGTCACCCTTTTGCAGGGGCAGAAAAAGAAGGCTGATCCACAAAACATGCATGTGTCTCAACTGGATGGCCCAGGTTATGAATATATTTTTTGAAGCTCCTAAGAAGCTAAGAGACAATCTTTCGTGTACACACGCACGAAAGGACAGCCGCAGATTTACAGTCACCCACCAAGGTAGAACAGGTGGCTGTAACGCAGTAAAAATGTATTGCAAGGAACTTGTCATGAATTTTAAAAACAAAGGTGCCTACAGACATAATAAAATTGATGTGACATTCCATTAAAGCTAAAGCTTTCACCTACCTTAAAATGACAATGCAGGGGAATTCAAGGAAAGGGACTGTGCCCATCGTCACTCACACAACAAAGCCTTCCACTCAGATTGTGCAAGTGAAGTCATTGATCTCATCACTGACATGGCTTAGACCTGCCACACAGGTAAGAAATCAGGACCAAAGATGCCCAAGAAAATCACCCTCAGACGATTGCTGTAGACAATAAATACTTCAAGGTCCTGGCAAAGAAAGCCAAGTCTTTTCCCCCCTCTACCACAGGATATGACATCTTCTTTGCTTTGATTATTTTAAACATTCCATTTAAACTGTTTGTTAGCCAAGAATTGCTTCCTCTTTCTTTCATCATGTGTTTAGTGGCAGCGTGCAAATTTGGAAATACTGTAGATCCAAGTCACTTTTCAACAGGGAGGGCACAATAAACTGACAGACTCCTCTGCTAGACCCAAAAATGTGAAGAGGAAAAAGAAATAAAATTGAGATTTAAGCTTTACAGGTAATTTTAAGCTTTACAGGCAAGATATCTATCAACACCTCTACTAAGATGTGAATCAACAAGTTACCCAGCTTGACAACAGTTTACCATACCTTCAAACTTGAGACCCAAAATCAAACCCAAACAACAAAAATGAAAACCACAAGTGCAATGGGATACAGAACAGAAATAAACAGGGATAAAGAACAAAACAAAGATAAATAGTCAATGGTGATCAACTGGTTTCCTTGGTAACTACATTTATAACTGTAATGGTATTACTATTCTTTTAATAATGAAGAGAAAGGCTTGGTACAAAGTTACATAATTCAGACATAGAAACCATCGGTAAAGCTGAATCCATGTCTTGATGGAAAATGACAAATTTCAACAGATTCCTAAATGCTTTTAAACAACTTCTAAATGCTTGTAAACTTCCTCCTAAGGACAGGTGAGCTCATAGTGCTGAATTTCTACCCTCCACATCTGTGTTTGACTGTATGTAATTACCTCCTAATCTTTGTGCCTGGAATGACAGTCCAGCTCGGTGAGACAATAGGCATAGGAACAAAAGAGAGAACGGGGTGGGGGGGGAAATTGGAAAATCTTGGAGATGGTATTTGAGCTGTTTGGTGCATAAATGCATGTGACCTTTACCAAATGCATGTGCACAGTTGCCATAATTGTACTTGCTGACTGCTCCCAACAATTATTCTGTTGGTAAACAGCCCATTCTTTTGGAAAATTCACTGTACTTTCTGCTACTGACATCTGAAAATGAAGTCCACTGATCCCTCTTTCTGTCATTTTAACTCCTTGGGGGAGTCCATTGAAATCCAGACATAAATTACACTCCATCCTATAAAGGGTCCTCCCAAGGAGTCACCTGCAAGACTCAGCTGGGGGCAGCAGCAAAATGAAGGGTGGGTGCGCCCTATTGTGATGAATCTCTGATCCTGAGAACAGGCTATATACAGTATCTAGCTTCTTCCCTCCCCATGCACCTAGATTTTTCCCTAGTGAATGTCAAACTAAGAGAATGAGGAGGTGATGAAGCCCTCCAGGTTTCATCCAGACTTGCTATCGGGGTGTAACTAGACGCCCCCCAAGCCGTGCAGTTTAGACACATCTGGTAGCACCAGGGCTGAGCCCCAGCAGCAACAATCTCTGTAGGAGCTCAGAGGGGTGACTGTCCTGCTTCAGCACCACTTCTCCACACTCCCTCAGTTCAACAACCCCTGAGTTCTGGAACATAGCACATATTCCTACTCTGTAATGCCCTTCATCAGCATCTTGGGCAGTTAGTGCTATTGCTGCCTTCCATTCACATGAAAAAGAAATGGAAACAGTGAAGTGAACCAGATCCTCCAGCAAAACATAGTCAATGTTCAGCTTGCATTTAGAAGGAAATAACCCTCCCGATGAACTACACTGTGAGATGGGGGCTGCTTGTGTGTCTGAGTGTGTGAAATACAAGCTTTCCTTGCCTGACTGAGGCAGGCTTTCCAATTAGATGCTCAGTACTGATTAATGGAAGTACTACAGCTATAGCACTATAATGCTCACAAATTTTACCCTCTGCTGTCTCTTTAGGCCATTGCCCCAAAGGCTTTCATGTTCCTAAAGCTGTCATTTGAAACATTTGTGAATCAGGATGTGTGGACAATGGAAGAAGCTGGTAGAGCCAGAGAGTGCAGATGTGAAATAATTTAATCAACGGCAATTTTTCCATTTACTTCAATGAGCTTTGGATCACTCGCCTCATGAGTGGAACATGTATTGAGGAGGAAGCAACCCGAGCCAGATAAAGAGCCAAGATATCAAAGTAACAGAGTTCCACCAAACAAGAGGGTCCACTGCAGCCTGCAGCTGCAGCCTGGGATACATGATGTAAACACGGACATAGACTCAGCTAGCAGACTGGGAACAGCTCACGAGAGAAAACTGATAATAAGAAAGGATTAGCCATCACAGGACAGTGCCATGTGAGTTGCTATTCAAAATTTTGTTTTGCAGGAGGGAACATGTTATATGAAGTACTAGTAATATTCAGATCACTTTGGAGGGTTTATTGGAGGAGGAAATGAAGACACAAGGAAACAAAAGTCAAAACCTCAGAAAGTATCAGGCTATGATGCTCACCATAATAGTTTTATCACACTGTGGTGCTGAGATCACTTTGTGCTAGTTGACAATGCCTGCTCTAATTGGTTGCATTAAGTAATAAAACAATAACTGTACCTGGGCTCATTGGCACTTCAGAAACGCCCATGTCCAAGCACGAGCAGTGGCATGTCTGTGGTGCACAGCTCAGTGCTGAAATGGTTAACACTATGTATTATATGTCAGTAATGAAAACTAGCACTCAAGCAAGGAAATTCAAAGCTAAGGCTGACACACCATCGTTAACACAGCCCTTTGTGCTTAGCTACCACGGGAGTCTTGGAGCAGCACATGGTGTTGTACCCCACACAATATGTGCTACTACAATACTGCATTCACAACACAATGAATTGAGGTCAAGTGAGTGACCTTAAAAAGAGCTTGCTTTTAATTCTTTAAAGCAACACTCCATGATATGTAGGAGACCATTAAACAAAGCTGCAAGAAGATACAGTAAACTTTAATTAGCAGTGAAGGCAATAACCTCACTTTATACTTCATAATTTCTCCCACCATGTTTTATTACATGGAACAGTCATTTTAGTACCTTTGTACCTAAGGCAGCATCCATGTGGTGTGGAAAGGGATGTGTTGTTGGATATTTATCGTAATGGGGCTTCATGTGGTTGGAGGTCAAAGTGTAGGACTTTCATTTGTACATCACTGCTCTACTATCTGCTCATGTCTCTGGGTAACCTGATGTTCAAACCTTTTGTAAGGCAATTGCTGAGGAGGTTGTTCTTATTGTTACAAGAACTTGGAGAAAGGATGCTGGGCCCTGGCTTCAGCACAAGCCTGCATCAGGGATGCAGCCAAAATTTCTCTCACACTGATCTCAGGTGCTTCCATGTTTAGGGGACTCAGGTGCAGCTTCTGGGTCTGGTCTCAGAAAGCTTGGGAATCAGTAGCTTCTGTTGGCTTCTCAGGACCACTCCAAAGAGCAAATTACCTTCAGTTTTGAAATGTTGGCCTTTTACCACTCTGCCCCTCAAAATATCCTCCGTTAAGTTGCAGCGATGCTTACTTAGCAGCTTGTAGACTGAAAGGGACACTGTTAACTTTTCTTTGTTCTTTTCATGTGAGGCATTTATATGATAATAGCGCACAACTGAACTCCTCAGGGAGATAAGGACACTATCTGCATTTTGCTGATGGAAAACTCCAACACACAGAGATTCTGGACCAGACCCATAGTAGGCCTTGGGCAGCTATATCCAGCCTGCATGGAAAAGATATAATCCTCAGAACACCAGGAGTCTTTTGGCACATCAATGAATTGTATCACATGTTCCCTAGTTTCTACAATTTTGATTCAGTGCATGCCTAGAAAATGTTGTCTTGAAAAGACTTGCTCACTTGGTGGTGACCAAGTACTTGCACCCCAGCAGACATCCACACACCTCCATCTCCTACAGAAGAGCAGTTTGGTCTTATAGGTACATTTGGAAGGGGCTCCATACAAAATCATAACTGCTCTCCATTTCCTGGAGACATACCATGGTGACATGAGGAAGTTATGTCTAGCAGGAATAGCAGCACTCGATTTCAATTAGCTGCTTCACAGCCTTTGCCACACAACCTTTCTTACCCAAATATGTGTGCTAACTACCGCACTACAGAACCAGGCAACTCTTACATCCTTCTTCTGTTCTCATTCATCCAGAATTTTACAAGATTAATTGTTTTCAGTAGCACAAAGAGTTTCTTCTCCCTTCATACTGCCCTAGAATAGCTGAGAGCTTCATGTGCAGGACATAATTATGCCAGAAGAGAGATACAGGAATTAAGGTAGGAAAAAAGGGAAGTGCATTCAGATGTCTTGGATGAATGTGCTAACCAGTAAAGTATCAGATAAAGTACTGTTGTCTCTCTGTTGATTCTTAAGAGAAAATCCAGACACTGAGCTTCAGGAGAGACTTAGAGGCTGGCAAAGCCCAGGTACAGATTGGTAAGAAACAGTGCTGATTAAAGACTGCCTGGAGAGAAGCACTTTGGTCTCTTGTTGGCCAGTTTCTGAAATCTGCATAGAATTTAAAACAAATCTGTGTACCTAGGCTGCTATTTTCATATTTGGGCACTTGGCCACTGCAGATGGGTTTTGCAACACTTGGTGGGGTGGTACTCAGTGTTGCATCTGTGCAGTGGGGCCAAAGACCTTTCCAAAATTGGTATACAAAATGTTCCCGAGGTGAGAGGGCTCTGAACCCAAATGTCCCAGTGTCATGGCTGGGACTTTAATGCTGGATCAATCTTTCCTTCTTGGAGACAATTGCTTTTTCATGTACACACAGATGCAAATAGAATTTTGCTCACAGAAGTGGGAACTGGCTAACTTATTCTCTAAATAAATATCTGCTTTCTGCATTTCACAGAATCACAGAAACATTCTGGTTGGAAAAGCCCCTCAGAATCACCCAGTCCAACTCTACTCTACAAGGTTCACTGTAAAACCTGTCCCCAAGCATCACATCCAAACAATGGATGAACTTGTTTCTGTTCCACTTAATCCTTTCTCATTATATAACTACCTTTTTTCTAGGTGTCCTTCACACAAGGAAAAGAAAACTATTTAAAGATGAGAGGAGCTGACAACCATAATACTCAAAAGTTACTGGGAAGCCTAAGAAGCATGTCTAGGGACAGAACCTGTTTTAATTAACTTGTCCATGCTGACCAGGTTTCAAACTGATGGTGTCATTTGTCATTCATTTCCGGCATTAAGAAAATAAAGATTCCAGTTAAGGATGAAATGTCAACATTGCTTTTAAATCTTCAAAAGATGCCTATCTGATGCATCCTGAAGTAAAAGCACTCACCGCTCACTATGTCTGTCTGAAAACGTTTGAAAACAGCAACATATGAAGCATCGATGTCAAATAATATACAACGAGGCCAGATTCCCTTTTGCCACCTTCATCTATGCTGTTTAGCATCTTATCCCAGGAGGATATCCCGCAAAAATACTCATTTTCTGAGAGGGACTTAGAATCTCAAAGACAGACAGCTATTTACCACCCCTCATTTGACTTTGCTGATGTTTTTCCCCTTGTGGAAAAGAAGAAGTAATCCTGCCCTCTTTCATAGCAATTAGGTACAAACCTCATGTTGATCCGAGCCTACATTCACGGTTGCTTAGGAGGAGATTAGAAGAACATGGCCCTCATGAAATAACAGGAGATGAATATAGCTATGCATTTCATACCATCCCAAATCTTTCCCAATAGCTGTATCTACACCATCTGAAGGTCAGTCTTTTCAGAGCTCGGGCATGGACATGTGGTTCTACATCAGGAGCTTCAGCCACCTGGTAGACACACACACAGAGCCTGCAGAATATCCAAAGCTATGATGCAGGTGGCTGGGAGCAGTACACAGATGGTTTTAGAACCCCTCTAAAGACTGTTTGCTCTTAGAAGGGCTGACATAATCACTGGATCTGCTCAGAGGTCTGCTGTGGTACAGAAGCTTGAGTGATATCTTGCAATCTCAGATATATGCATGGGTTCAAAATGACATGTTTAAGACAATATTATGGTGATGTGTAAGAAAAGCAGAAAGGCACTTTTAATTATGTGTTGTCCATCACTCCAGTTGGTGTTACTTAGCCTGGATACAGTAACATACCACAAACTGTAATGTATTCCTCCCAGTCTTGCACCAAAAAGGAGAATGCCTCCCTGGGCACTATGATTAATTAAACAAAAAGCACAGTCAGCATTATAAGAGAGGAGTCTCAAAGGTAAAGAAGAGAACCTTTGAGCTTTGACCTCTGTTTATATTTCTCACTTTGTTTTAAGCACTTCAGTGTTAGAATTCCTCAAATCTTTCTGCTGCGAGTCATGCAAAGGTTAAAAACGGTAAGGGAGGAGAAAGTACATAAATACATATCATGCACCTTTGCCTTTTTTTTTTTTTTAATTCCTCCTGGCAAAATATGGTTAAAAGCCTCAATAATAACAGAGAGTGAAATATGAACAGCCTTTCTTTTCAGGTCAGGCAACAGTAATGCTGCGATGCTATTTGGCTCCACCTGACAGAAACATCGCAGGCAGCACCTAGAATAAAGCTGGAAGACTTACACAATTTCTCTCAACATAGTCCTTCAAGAGGTGAGGCACCCTCCCTCCTCTTTGACTTAGTAAAGAACTCCTGAGCATCTGGAAGGTTACACAACACAACTAGCATGTGAACAGCATGCAGACCTGTATTAACAGCAAGGGTAGAACTGAGATGCAGTACGCTCTCAGCAGCATGCCCTCAATGAACACCGGGCAGGATGATCTGCTCCAGCACAGGTTTCTGAATTGCCTTTAAAAGTAACTCTTGTCTGAGCCTGTTACAGCAACCTACCTACACAGTGACAAACTCAACAGATAATCCTTACAGCTTTACACTAGAGGAAAGGGTAAAATCCAGACAAGACAGGCACGTTGATATGGAAGTGAATGAGAAAACAGAATTAACACAAGATGTAGTAACACCTTTTTTTTCTTCATAGAAGAGGCAAAACAGGGAGTAATAGCAGTAGTTTTACTTATCTAGTTTCTTTTTCCCTCTTTATGGAAGGCACCACGGTGACTCCCTAGGTGCCAAATCAGAGTCCTACTGCGAGAGTCTTTCCAAAACTCTGTGTTGTGCCCCTAAATCTTTGTCACAATCCCAGCAGGCAAAGCAGCCAGACAATAATGACACCTCACTGTAAAAAAGTCTCTGTAGAGCCCTGCCAAATTTCTAAAAACTCCAAACAAATCCCACTATAAAAACAATACCATCCATAATTCCCTCTTGCACCTTTATTCCTAGTAATTATTAAAATGTACTTGTTTAGATTTATCCTTGGTGCAACACTACCAAATTTGGCTGTGGTAAATTTACATCAGGTCTGATACTGTCCCTAGAACACCATTCAAGAAAATTTCAGTGCACTGAGGCTTAAATACATCAGGAGGATGAAACAACCAATGGGCTTCAGAAATTCCAGGGATGCCTTCATCTCTGTTTTCCCTGTGTTTTTATAGTATATTGTTGCATATGAGTTACAAATGTGTGAAAACATTAAAGTTGAGCCAACTACAAAATAAGCTAATATCTTGTGTTTTCTGAATAAAAAAAAAAATATGCAAGCCTAATTAGAGTTTAGGTAATTAAAGCTTTCACAGTTATAAAAAAAATACAATACATTCATTTATGCAAATCTGCCACTGAGTGTGGTTTCAATAAAATCCCATGTAATGCGCATAACGGCGGAATTTTGTTTACAATTGAAATGTCTGCAAAGCAAGTTTCCTTCCTAAATTTCAGGCACATGCACTGTAATTCTCTTGCATTATGGATTTTAAACTCAGATTGCTTTGTCTTCCTTTAAAAATGATTAGCAGTTTACATCGGATTTATGTGCTGGCATTGCCTTCGTATCATTGAACGGCTACAAGCTGATTTACAAAAGCTCAGATACACTATGCGTATATCTATGTAAGTACAAAGTAATATGTGATGGCAGGCATAACCAGCACACATAATTTATAATTAAGTGATTAGCAATATAAGCCACTATTATTAATTAATGTGTAATGCTGACAATGTGCTTGGGGCTGTATGAACTACAAGCATAAGGCAATCACTGCCTTGGAGTGGCAAGAGGCTAAAATGACAGGTGTCGTCTTCCAGTCCCACTGCTTCTGGGGAGCTGGGAGGAGAAAGCAACCCAGCAGGAGTCTTGAAGCCAGCTCTGCACAGGCAGAAAGGCACAGCCAAGCACAGGCCACTGCTGTCAGCACCTCTGAAATAAGAGCAATGGTAAAAGCTAAGACTCCTTTTCTCTGTTACTGCTCTACTGCCTTCTGACTAAATACATAAAGGTTCCCTAGCCTCTATATGCCTAAAGCAAAAACTCAGCAAATCTTAATACAGAGCAAGGTGGGCCTGGTGCCTTTGCTCTTGCTCATTGAGGAGCAAGTTAGGACAAGTCTCTTTAGGGGATGCACAGATTACTTTTGCTTCGCTCTCCTGCTCTGCAGAGCTGAGATCAGCTCTTGGGGAGCACGAAACCTCACTGTGCTTCTCAAATGCATCAAGAAGGAGTCACAGATTACAAGGACCTCCAACACCATGACAGTGACTTCTCTTGAAACAACACCCATGGCATATTTGGATAGCAAAACCAGAGTGAGGAAGGTGGTCCAGAAACATCACCACAAAAGTGAGATGTCACGATCAGTGCAGTTAAATAAGCAGTTTATGCAGGATCACAAGAACAGTGACTAAGTTGTTTGAGGGACGGAAGAATTTCCAAACATCACACAAATTTGGGTTTGAGCAATTCTTTCCAATGTGGATTGAGATTTTAGCAAAAGCAGCATGTAAAAGAGCGAGTTCTAGTTCATACCGTTCAGTGTTGTTCTGTCAGTAATCAGATTTTCTTGAATATGCAGAAGGACAAGTGGCAGGAAACTTTGTGCAGTGAAACTAGTATAACTCCACCAATTATTAACACTCAAGAAGCAACCAATATATGCTTCCATGTAAAGAGAGGTGGGGTGTGACGGTTTGGGAGTTCCCCGCCCCCCCCCCACTTTGAAATGACCCAGACTAGATCTCAGCCGGACTGGAAGTTAAGAGATGAAGCTATATTTACAGTTCAGCACAATATACAAGCAAATATATACAGTATATACAAGAATATTTACAGAAATATACAAGTTTAAGGTAATACAGACACACAACTCCCCTCCCAGAAATCAGAGACCCCAGGAGGGGCTCCCAACCACCCTTCCACCTTCTCCCCACCCCCACACCTTACCCCAAGGTTTGGCTTACGCGCAAGGAGGATCGGCTGGGGAGGATTAGAAGAAAAGTGGTTAGTGAAGTTATTCAACAGAGAGGAGAAGCCAGAGCTGCTAGCCCAAGACCCAAGCAGCAAGCCAGCCAGTAAGCAAGTAAGTCCCTCGTGACCCAGACTGCCAGCTCGAGAGACTCTTATCTTCTTTGTTATGGTTTCCTTATACCTAAACATCACAGCAAGCCTCTGAGTGAAGTAGACATCACCATGGTTTTACCTTCACAGCCTACAGTATAATTTTCTCTATTAAAAAATATTCCAATTAGCTCAAACCAGCACATGGGGAGAATTTTTAATACTTGCCCTATGAATTAGCCAGGCAAAGTCTGCAGTAACTAAAATTGGGTTTAAAACTTTTGAGGGGGGCAATTAGCCTTTGAAAAACAGCTCTAAAGGGTATTGTTCCTATTTTTTTTTAAATCCTTTTCTTCTTTCACCCTCGGCAGTCTAAATGGGAAAAAATCCAACCTGGAAGTGTCCTTCATTATTATTTACATAGAGCCTTACCTGCGCTTTTGTTGATAAATTGAAAAGCTGTATTTGCAGCAAAATAATGATAATATACAGCTGCATGGGCAGATTACGAAAAGCAAAGCACCCAGACAATTATTTACAGTGTTACTATAAAAGAGGTACTAACTTTCTTTACATCAACAAGTTTTAAAACTGTCATGCAGCTTTTAATTGCCATTAATAAGGTAGAGATAAAGCCCTCTGGGTCTTAATCCCATCATCGTGGTGTTGCAAGTTAATGATATGTTAGCCTGCGCCGTATATCACTAGCTTACAGAAGGGTCAGAAGGAACATTTCATCCTAGGCCATCACAGCTGTATTCCATGGGTAACCTCTGACTTGCTGGAGCTGTCAATCAATGAGCAGTATGCATGAATACCATGTTGCTGGTAAACCTCCTTTCACATCTATGAATTTTGTCAGTCATCATCCATTATTAACAGCTCTTCAATTGCTACAACTTGAGTAAGTTGTTGGGAGAGTGGAGGGTGATTTGCTACTGATCTTACCTTGGAGAATCAGTGATCTACTCATAGCTTTGGTTAGCTGATGGCGCCATGAAAGGCAGAAGATTGTTTGGCTTGCCGTGAAGGGCCTAAAAAAGATTACAAGACTGCATGAACTGTAAGAAACCTAAAAAAATATTAAAGGGGCTATCAAGGAAATGCAGCTTCAGATAGATTTAGCTTAGAGATGAACTGAGATCATAAAAGTCAAGTCATGGAAAGTAGCTGGGCCCCAGTAATGAGCAGGACCTCTGAGAGGTATTGTCATACAGATAATAGAGATCTGCATCCAACCTACCACAAGATTCATTGTCACTTTGATCGGATCTATGTCTCCTGTACAGAAAAGGGCAAACAAAGAATCCAAAGGAAAGGCCATTTTCCCTAGCTTGCTATTGAAGTCTTTTTACAGAAATATACTCTGGAGACCAAGGGCTCTATTGAATAGTTTTACATAGGAAATAGGATTGGAAGAGTCTTCCCAGGTCATTCCCTGCTATGTCTGACACATAATCCCTCATTGATATCACAACATCACAATCTCATTGATAAATTTCCCAAGTTTGTTCTTGAAACCAGGTAGTTTTCTTGCCCCTCTGACTCTTGCCAGAAAGCTGCTGCAAAACTTCATGTTATTAAAAATCTTCATCCCTTTCCAAAGAATTCAGTCAGCTCCTATTAATCACTCCTATGGCACTCAGTACACTCCAAATTTAATCAGTTTTCTCTCACCACAGCCTGGTGATAAATCTATAGGGAGCAACATAGAATCACAGAATGGTAAGGTTGGAAGGGACCTCAAGGATCATCTAGTTCCAACCTCCTGTCATAGGCAGGGACACCTCCCACTAGCACAGGTCACTCATGGCCTCGTCCAGCCTGGCCTTGAACACCTCCGGGGAGGGAGCAGCCACAACCTCCCTGGGCAACATATTCCTACTCAGTTTTATTTTTCTTGAACTAATGACATAGCTTTTCTTTCTCCATTGCCTATCTCAATTTAACAGCTCTTTTTCTGGACTCTGCATTTTTCCGGATCTCCCCAGTACTTTGTACTAAATCAGTCAGGAATCCCACATGTTTTCTGGATATGCTTCCCCTGGTACAACATCCAGAGGAACATCCCAGGGAATGTTTCCCAGCTCTGTTACTACAGAGCTGCAGCACTTATAAGTCATTGTGAGATTCAGCAAAATACTTCTCTGTTACTTCCAGCTGATGAGCCTACTGCTTAGAAGGGGGAAAATAAATGAATTTAAAATCTTCATGACCTTGTGGTTTATTAATACTTAATTGTATCTGTTTTCTATTTCTCATGTTGTCAGGGTCAGTCCTTCTCTGAACTGTCAAGGACTCTCAGCTTTCTGTCTCTTACAGTCTTTTTATTTGCAAGCTTTTCCTGCCGCGGTCACAAATAAAACTGTTCAGATAGGCCACAAGACTCATGATTAATAAACTCTGCTGGTTATTGCTCTTGTCCCTTGACAGATCTTTCAACTCACTTCCCAGCAATTTGCCTACAGCTGTTTCTTTACATTTCTTGTGTCCTATGTTTTCCAGTCCAAATTATTTTCTTTCACATACCACTGCTTTAAACATTTAGAAAAATCTTCTGTGAATTACAGAGTCTATATTTCTGTTGTTCACAGACTCAGAGGAAGATGCCCCATCAATCTGACACAATTTATCTTTGGTAGCCTGTATACTACTACAATATCTGCTAATTGATCTTTCTTCCAGCCCTTCTATGCAAAGTTCAGAGTCCTTGTGTTACAACGGCAAAGTTCAGCTCCCTCAGCCTCACTCTGCTAGAGATGAAGAGCTTAAATAGTTAGTAGAGTTACTTCGGCAGAAAAACAGGCAGACCTAGTGTGACTTGGAACATGAGCCACAGTGTAAACAAGATCATTTGTAGGGATGTGAGGAACTAGCTATCTGAAAATTATGAAACTACCTATCTTGAATCAAAATAATTTGAAAAGTCTCACTAACCTTCGACAGGTTTTGAAGTTTATGACAGAAAGCCTCATTGGTTGCTGTTAAGCTTAGAAAAAAAACAGTTCAGTTGCTTGCCCTGGAGCCTGCACTGAGAGTATGGCAAAATTTGCTGCATTGTCCTAAATCATCCTTAGCTTTGGCTCAGCATCTGTAAATTAGTGCAAATACCTTAATGGAAACAAGACTTAGCGAAGAAAGGATTGCCTTCATTGTTCCTTCAGCATGGCAGGATGTGCCAGCCTGCAGAATTCCCAGTTGCTAGCCCAGCTCTAATTATGACCTTGTTCTGCAGGATGGTGACTCCCATATTACAACTGTGCGCAGAGTCCATGTTGCTATGGGCCCTTTCAGACAGCCAGTCATAATGGCTGATGGAAACACAACAAGATGGACAGAAAATTACATTCCTTCATGAACTCCACTCTCTCATTAGGTCAGTTTAATTATTCAGAGAAGATTAACAAAGAGACAAAAGAGTATCATCACTAGACCCCAAAACCATGTGCTGTATCTCTCTTCTAGGAGAGAAGATGACTTCATGACTAAAACAGAGCACACAGATTTATGGTGGGACTCCGGATGTTCTTTATGACATTGGGCAAGTCACTTGAGTTCTTTCTGTCTCAGTTTCCATCATGAGAGCTTACAAAATCAGACTCATTTTGAGACCTTACCTATAGACTCTTTGAGACACTTTTTGATCCTTAGGTGAGAGCTGCTAGAAATTAACATTGCTTCGGTATGTTTGGAAGAAACAATTCACTATTTCAGCTGAGTCAGTAGGGCTGCCTATAAAGTTGTTAGCTTAGAAGTTCTTATGGGATTAGATAGCCTGAGTTTCAGTCTCATTGAGGTAGCATGAGAAAACAATAGCAAAGTGCACAGCACATTAAATGTTGTCACACTCACTTGTCACTGGAAGCTGCTAGTTTTAGATGAACATGAAGATGGACCTGTTGAAGCGGGTCCAGAGGAGGCCACAAAGATGATCAGAGGGCTGCAGCAGCTCTGCTATGAGGACAGGCTACAAGAGTGGGGCTCTGCAGCCTGGAGAAGAGAAGGTTTCCAGGAGACCTTAGAGTAGCCTTCCAGTATCTGAAGGGGGCCCACAGGAAGGCTGTGGAGGGACTATTGACAAGGTCTTGTAATGCCAGGACAAGGGGCAATGGGTTTAAACTGGCAGAGGGGAGATTGAAAGTGGATGTTAGGAGGAAGTTGTTTGCAGTGAGGGTGGTGAGACACTGGCACAGGTTGCCCAGGGAGGTTGTGGCTGCTCCCTCCCTGGAGGTGTTGAAGGTCAGGTTAGAGGAGGCCCTGAGAGAGCTGTACTAGTGGGAGGTGTCCCTGCCTATGGCAGGGGGTTGGAACTAGATGATCCTTGAGGTCCCTTCCAACCTTACCATTCTATGATTCTATGACAGCAGTCAGATATCCTCAACCCTGACAGAAATAAACGGTAAGAAATCTTTTAGCAAGGATCAAGCCCAACACTATGAAATGCAAGACCCAGTTTCTATGAGAGCCTAACTCACTCAAAGCTTCTTAAATAGTCTAAATCATTATTTTACCAGCAATACAATTTTTTTATTAAGCTTGTCAGACCTAGACTTGTGTGAAACCTAAGGCCAACCACCAAAAACTCTGCATGAGGCTTGCAGACACCTGCAGTAAGCTTGACTGTGCGCCTGCTAGGTGTGCATAGCTCCAGTTGTCCACTCTCCTCTAAAGAAAGAGAACAGGAGGAAAGTTCATTGTTTCCTCAACAACTGGCAAGAATATCTGAATTAAAAAATTGAAGTTTTGTCATTTGCGTTGCAGAGAGAGCAGGAAAAGAGAGGAAGTATTGTTAGGTATTGGTAATGTAAAAACGTAAGTATGCTGTTATTTATGTAATTAGTTATTGCTTTCATTATGGGTGCAGTCTTAATGGTTATAGTATTTATGTATAATTACCTTAATATTCACTGAAATTTCCAAGTAGCTCCCTAATTAACTGTCTCAAATATATAATTACATTGCATCTTTACGCAAGACTTGCCTAATTAATGTAGTTACACCACTTCTTTGTGAATGTGCATTATTAAATGCTCTTCGCATCATTCTTCTGACTTCTTGTAATTCAAGCTTTGCAAAAATTAAGATCCTGAATTAGAAACCTTCGTGAACAACCAGCTCCAAAAGCAAGCACCAGATGATCTTTCCTTAACAAAAAAACAAACAAAAAAAAATCTTACTAAGCCTCATTACCATCCCTTTAAACAAAAGCTTTCCATCTGGATCTTAAATGCCAGGTACCATTGTATTTTAAGAGGGCAGGGAAAATGTGTTATGCATTTAAAGAAAAGAAGACTTTGCTGCCATTGAGGGTTCAAGCTCTTGGACTCCCTAACTCAACTGCCAACAAGTCCGTCTGGTAAAGGAATCAAGTGACTGCACTCAATCACCAAATACAGACAGTACTAAGGGGTTTGAGAAGACTCTTTAGCAAGCCTGTTCTTCATAACTGTTTTAAATCAAGAGATTTTTAAATCAACCTTTTTTGCCAAGGATTCCACGTCTCCCCTTGCCACACTACCTGCCACTTTGAAGTGCCTTGCATCTGAGAAGTTATCATTGTATCACAGCTCAGAAGCTCTCACTTTAGCATGCAGTTCTAGCTCCATGGGCAAAGGACTGCACAGCACCATCTGTCAGCAACAGGCATGAAAGGGAAGTTTCAGCTCTAAAGAACTCAATTGCATTTGTGGACCAAATTGCTCTGATTTTCAGTATCTGAGACTGCTCAGGTACTGACTTGAGAAGAAAAGGAGTAGGAAAAAATTCTGAGATTCTGTCGTGTGGCAAAGTTTTTTCAGGGGCCGTTTACGCCCATCTCTGCCTGCTAGTGGAGGTGTTACAAAGGTACTACTAAAGTGACAGAGACAGGTAATTTCTCAAACCAGGAGGAGGAGTACTGGGATTTATGAGAGTCAAGGGGAAATCAGCAGAGCCTTTACATTACAGAACAGTATCTGAGTTCACCAAAGATTATGAACAAGATTATCAAACTGAAGCCAGGCCAGAAGACAATGAGGAATTTGATTCTAGTGACTTCATAGGTCAAATCTCCCTTATGTTGGACTCTCTGTGTGAATCCTGCTGGCCATACAGGGTTAACAAGCGTAATAGTGCATTCCAGCAGCACCAAACTCACCATTTACACGTGGTCAGCTTGCTCAAAGGCAGCACCTTTTAAACACCATGTTGGTTTTTCTAACAATTGGCTATGCACCACATCTTTTGTGGATTTATGCTTTGGTCCAATGGTTATCCCAATAGTTAGTTCATGTTACATATCTGTATCAGTTTCAGTTTAAGCTTCCCAGGGGACTCAAAATACAGCTAATAGAAACCAATACAATAATAATAAGATGCCTTCCCCTCTCCTCCTCTTTTGGAAAGAAAGGAATTAGATGTAGAGAGAGAAGGGGTAAAACACCCAAAGAACAGTCTGGCTTTGATTTGGATGTTAAAAGGGGGAAAAAAAAAAAAAACTTTAACAATAAATAAAAGGTATTTAAGGTAGGGGGGTTACAGGTAGGTATAGGGAAGGGAAAACAAGATACAAAATATATATGCAACCAGACTGATGACAATGGATGGAGGTAGATTAAGGAAGGGATGTCCACCATGTGGTAGAAAATGGCCAAGTGGTAAGACAGGAACAGCAGAACAAAGAGTGGTATCGAGCGGGTAGGCAGGCCAGGAGAGAGAGAAAGAGAAAGTACCTCTGTTTATATAGGGGGTCCAGACAGGCAGCGGGAGTGGGCTAAACACTACACCTGGGGTCAAGCAGACCTGGGATCAAGTTCTGACCACTCGCCCCACCCAGGGTGACCAACTATGTCATATAAAAAAATAACCACATCCTGATCATTCCTCATGAATATAGGCAGAATTATTTTGTTAAGAAAAGAGCTGGCATGGCTGAGCTTTGCAATCAACATGTAGAAAAGTGCCATCCGGTATCTAGCTAAATAGTCTGACTTTTAGAAGTATCTGGTATCAGGAAGTCAAAATAAAAGCTACCTCATGCATCTTCAAATGTCCTGCCCTATGTACGCATCCTTGGGCCATTTAATAAGCACATCATGTTTTTTTCCAAAAAGGACCACAGTGCTAACCTACCTGTCTCAATCAAATCAGTGCTTAACAGATTCAAGCACTGAACAACTACCAAATCCATCGTTGCTGGCAAAATTACTGCTATTTTAAAAGAGCCACTTGCTTTCTGAAATAAGAGCCACCAACTCACATATTGAATGCATGCACTAATGAAGCACTTTGTACTAGCAATATTTTAGGTAGATGTCCAACGTATCAGTCAAATGTGTTTCAGCCAACATGTGGCAAACACCTGGAAAATACAATATCACTCCAAAGTGGGTTTTTTTCCATTTACCCTTTTTTTTCCCCCTTTTTTATTTTCCTTTTTTCTTTCTCCTTTTTTTTTTCCTTTTTTTTTCTTTTTTTTTCACTTTTGTAGTACGCAAAGAGTTACCAAAATAGTCCACCATACATCTGGGAGGCAAAAAAACACACACAGGAAAATACAGCAGAAGGGGAAGATTCATGAAAACAGGAAACATTAAGAGGAGAGTGAAAATATGTCAAAACAAAGGAGGTAATAGACCGTCAGGACGAATGAGTTCACCAATGGGCAGAAGTTCCTCAAGAGCCTTCAGAGACCAGCAAGGTGACGTATGCCTCTCCTGACACAAAAGGGCAGCAACCTTTTTAACCTTCATTCTGCACACACGTGAGGTATGGTGATCTATCTGTAGACACGAGAGTTCTGTGAATGACACAGAGTGACCATCTCCATTTTCCAAACCTGTGCCTTGCTCCGGCAGGAAACGCCAGCATTTAAAGAACACTGCTGATAGAAAATACAGATGGCTATGGTCACAAGTGCCCATTGTAGGCATTTCAACCTAGTTAAAGCATCATTTGCAAACATGACTGTTGCAGAGGACTTTTTGCTCCAACTGAGTCCACAGCCTTTTTACCAATGATTGTACAAATAGGCTTTTATCTGATCAAAGATTTGCCAGTGTTTCTGTATTTCCAGGCAGATGAGTACTAATCTGCATCCTTCACTCTTCTTCATATTTCCGATTCTGAACAGTTTAGTCATTCTCTCAGAGGCTACCAATAATATTCTGTGCACTGGAATAGCAAACTTCACAACAGAATTAAAAAATACCCAAACTGAGCACCCCGTCAGACTCAGCCTTGTTCACCCAAGCTGCTTGGGCAATGTTTCGGTGACAAATACAAGTGCAGAAATCAGGACGTGGTGCAACATGAGGAGCTGTGAAAGCAAACGCTGCTCTGCAAGAGATTACACAGACTTTAAAAGCCTGTCAAAGCAAACCCTTTCTGAGGGGACCCTCAGATAGAGGGAGCCTTTGTAAGACATCATCAGCTCTTGAATCTCTATAACTTTAGACAGAAAAGCAGCCTGGTATCATCTGTACAAAGAGAAGCTCCTTGTGTAGATTTTCTCAGTCTTCATATCACAAAACGATCTAGAAGGATTTCAGTTGAGGAGGAGATAAGGTAACGCCATGCTTTGTAACAAACCCAACCCCAGCCTGAAAGAACTGAAGCATCTGAGTGCAAAAAACACCAGGGAGACAGTTCACTGCAGCCTCACCCATGGCTGCCTCTATCACTTGCAGTAGGCTCTCCCAATTTCATGGTGAACATTTCCTTCAGACATAAAGTCCGTTTAGATGCTGGTGACTTTCAAAAGAGGCACAAGCACTTAAGTGGATTTGTGCTTTTAAAAATCTCCCCCTAGTGACACAGTAGTAAAATGATGTCTCCAAGACGTGCAATAAAGTGCATTCACTGGTGCCCTGCGAAACACCCCAAATAAAAAAATCACCCTTGCTCACAGGAATGAAAGCAGTGCACAGAGCATGCTCAGCCCTCCTCTCTCTTCACTGACAGGAATCAGGAGATGCTCCCAGTGCCAAATTTCACACACACACACACACACACACACACTCCCATGAGTCAAGAGGAGCCATCAGGTAGGCTCTGCTGCTCCACAGGCAGAGAAGCAGACAAACCTCACGACTAAGGCCAGACAGGAATCAGGAGATGCTCCCAGTGCCAAATTTCACTCACACACATGCACACACACCCCCAGGTCAAGAGGAGCCATCAGGTAGGCTCTGCTATTCCCCAGGCAGAGGAGCAGACAAACCTCAGGACTAAGGCCAGAGTGGGCCATGGGCAACAGGAAGGGTCTGAGGGGAGTACACAGAGGACAAGACAGCCACCAGAGTTTGCACGCCAAAAAATTCCATTAGCTTCAGCCCCAAAAGTAAAGTTGCCCTCTGAAAGGCACACAGTCTTCATGAAACTCTATCAAACACAGAGCCTCTAAACAGACTAGAGGAGGTGTCTCAGGCTTCTTGGGGTGGCTGCCCACAAGGGGCAATGCAGATTGTTGTTAGATGCCTACCTTGCCAAGAAGTAGGTCTCCAGAACATGTCCTTGGTAATCGTATGTGTAAGTGGTCCATCCAATGTTTCAACTGCACTGCCATACCAGGGAGTGTTTCATTTTACTTTGAGTTTTCACAAACTCCAATGTTGACTTTAAAGGTACTCAAAAAGTCCATGCTGTACATTCAAGACCTAAGCACGACTGCAGAATAAAGCAGCATTCCTGAGCATCTGTCAGGCTGCAACAGACACTGGGCCAAAACAGACCCTAAAAGTTCACTACAATCCAGGACCACATCATATTAAATAAAGACCTGCCCTTCTCTGCCTGCAGATCCCCACAATAATGGGGTAGGCAAGGAATACCCCAACTCCCCCAGATGAAAGACCTGTAGCAGCTGCCAAGGCTCTGCTATAAACACACACACAGCAACACACGCTTCAGAGGAGAATCAGAAATGATGTGCGACCCCCTCTCCAGCCCCCACCAGTAAGCAGTACTATGGAGCAGCATTGTGCTCAGCAGGACACCTGGAAAGTGAATCCCTAACCACACAGTCATTTTTAAAAAGTTAATGTTAACCATTGCCATTACCTGAAAGGCAGCTCTTCCACAAAGTGCTGATCAGTTCCCAACAACAATGAAATTAGGAAACATACAGGAGCTTGGAAGGGGAAAAAAAAAAAAAAAAAAAAAAAGCCACTTAATTACATACAGTGCTGCATGACTTCACAGAGCAAGGCTTTTCTTTAAGATCTTAAGACCACCCACAAGCATAACACATGGCCTGGAACCTGAAGAGAATATCTGAACAGGGGTCTCAGCAGAAGGATGGGAGACAGACAGATTTGCTTGGGCATATGCAAATGTTTGTTTCTGTGTGATCAAATAAAAATTAACTATTTGTTGTGTCTGGTTATCATCTGTCAGAGTGGGGGGCTGCTTGGTGAGACAGGGAGGAACAAACTTTTAAAAGGTGTGGCACAGGAAGATTACTTGCCTGTGCAAGGCTCCAGCTACGGGTTTTGGTGCTTTATGTACGGATGTTGCTCGGGAATAGGACAACAAGGGCTTTGTTCAACTTGATCATCTCATCAAACAAGGCTAAAAGAATAAAAGTTGGGATGCAGGACTAAATGGATATGATCTGAATGCATATTTGTGTTACATCTAATACAACTAGCATCATAGCTGAACAAGATCAAATAAATGGTAAAACCTGACAAAGAGAAGAATAGATGGTGTGTGGAGCCATCTGTTTTGGAGGACACCCAAATCTGTCTGAATCAGGAAGGCCAAACTACCAGCTATTCTAAGATCCTCCATTCCAAGAGTGGCCTAATACGCAACTACACAATCAGCTTCTCTCACCATCACTTTGGCTGGAACTTTTTTGTGCAATTAAGTAATTTATTCCTTTCTTCATCCTCCTGATTCTAATGAATCCAAGCCACAAACAAGCCCCAGTTGCTCCTATTCAAGGAGTGTGATTGCATCTGGCAGTAATTGCTGAAAATCCTGAAGAGGAAACAGGGAAGGAAAGCATATTGTTTGTGGGGGTAATAGGTGAAGACCTGCCTCTCTTGACCTATAATACATTAGTGTCAGTGAACATTTGGCAGCCTTCAGATGATTAGCAATGAAGATGAATCAAGCAAAAAAAGAGGTAGAAATCTGCCTCATCTGAATCGCCAGAACTGCATAAATTTGCATGTTGATTAGCTGTTCTTTTGTCTGTGTTCCTAATTATTATGACACATTATGTCTTCATCATGCAAGATTCTGATCTGTCTTGTTCAAAATGCATGTAGAAAAAAGTGCTGTTTATTGATTCAACATGTAACTTTAATTTTTATGTTTGCTTTAATTAAATACATATTTGATTGCCTTTGACTGGTGTCTCAGATTTTTTTTTTTTAACTCTTATTTACTTCATCCTGTTGACAAACAAACAGGTAACCTTTCTTTATTCTCAGATCACTTCCTGATTAAAATCCTCCCCACTCCCATCCTTTTCTTCACTCACAACAACCTTTGCTTCCTTGTTAGAGCAAAGATTACCAAAAAAAAAAAAGAAGTCCTTAGATAACAAATGAGTAGTGAAGCGTAATATCTACAGCACTGAGCAGGATTGCAAGGACCTGAACAATGTTAACGATAGCAAAGAAGTGCATGGTCAGCAGGGTCAAGGCGATTTTCCTATACCATAGATTCATTAGCAAAAAGACCACTACACCACATGGATGTGCAGACCTCCTGATTCACAGGATCAGTTACAATGGGACAGATCCTGCCCATGCATTTTGCCATTGACTTCTATGGCAGCAAGATCCAATTTCAGAGTTCCCAGCCCCAGAGGAAAACAAGTCCCTACCATCCCATTGACCTGCCTACTGGGTTCCAGCAACCAGGACATTTTATCTGCTTCTAGGAACCCAAAAGCTTGAAACTGACATTTCTTCCCACGAGATTTGCTAGAGTGGGTATAAGCAGCCAAATAAAATCAAAGCCAAATTAAAAATAAGAAACAACTTCCATATAACCATTTGTTATTTGAATCTAAAAGAAGTTTCCAGGTTTTCTTTTGTAAAGAGAAATATATATTTTTTTAATATTTGGCAAATTATTTGAGCAAAATTTTTTTTTACAAAAAAATCATTCTGTTTATATTTTATCTCTCTCATTTTACTTTTAAAAACAAAATTGAAGCAATTCTAAAAATTAGTATTTTGACAAAAATTAGACAAGATTTTAAGCTGACAAAAATTAAGCAAGATTTTAAATTGACAAAAGTTAAACAAGATTTTAAGTTGACAAAAATTAAACAAGATTTTAAGTTGATAAGATATAAACAAGATTTTAAGTTGATAAAATATAAACAAGATTTTAAGTTGACAAAAATTAAACAAAATTTTAAGTGGATAAAAATTAAAGTATTTCATTGTAGAATATGTTGGAGTGTTTAGAAATGTTGAAATGAAACAAAGGGGATTTTTTGTTATGTTTTGGGGGTTTTTTTATCTTTTCTCCCAGATTGAGACAATTCACCACAAGCAGCACAAATTCTTGCCTCTGTTTAACAGAAAACTGCTGCATTTAACCAAGAACTAGTTTCAGGTTAAACATTTGACCCACTCCTCTGCCTGTTAATATTGGTTTGCCTTCATTACACTTATGCTTATTATGAACTCTGACCTGTTTCAGTGGGGCAAACAATACCTCGCTGGAATTTTTGTTTGATAACTAAAAATAAACACAGTCAGTGTTGTAATTTGGAAAACTGAATAGCTCACAGAACTCTGCAAATAATTCTTCTGTGGGTCAACTATGAGGATCATCAGCTTTGACTGACTTCCTCTAAATGTAAAAATTTGGTAAATTTTTGCTTCTAAGCTCTAATTCTTTGAGAGTAGTGAACAGCATATTACATTTTCTCTACTGGCAATAAGAACAGGCCAGTCAGTGTACAGATACTAACCAAAACTGAGGGAGAGGGGAAGTATATTCAAGCAATTGATTTAGTTGTGGGGTTTTTTTACTGTTGTAGCCTTGCCAGACCAAACAAGATTTGAAACAGCAATGTCTGCCATTTTTCACTGTTAATGGCAGTAAGGGTAATCAGTTGCTTGGTACCCACTAATCATCTTGAAACACAGGTAAATGTAAATTCATATGTGAAAGAATATACACAGGTCATTAACACACAGCTACCAAAAAAACCCCAAAACTACTGGCACATAAACACTTGAAGGATTTGATGTGAACCCACAACACAGAAAGGAAGATGCTGTTGTGTATTCAGGGTGTTCATGTTTAATTTCCTTCAGTGCCAAGAGCATTTGATCTCAGTCTAGTACTTAGTCATATCCATCACCCTTGCATCCCTACGGTACTCACATGCAGAAGTAACCAAAGAGTCAAAAGAAATCTCACACATGGACATAAATAATCACAGGGAGTTGAACCTAGGCAGTCAATAGGTTTTCTCTTATGCAGTTCTCTTGCAAGGCACTTGAGCACACACTGATCTGCACAGGGGCACAGTGACTCTGGGCTCACCCAGCCTCTGCAGCAGCCACGTGCAGCCAGAGCCATCTCAGCGTACTGCAAGTTGGGGCAAAGTGCAATGGACAAATGGGGCCTACTGGCATGGGTGATGCGATGCAAGCCGACACTCCTCACCTCTGCCCTGCAGCACTGGCCTGAGGACAAGGTGTTGGCACAGTTACCAGCACCACCCTAGGGCCAGGACTACTGCTGTACACTGCCATCACCAGAATCAGAGCATACATCTACTGGGACTGTGACAGCAGACACCTGGTTTTCATTCCTACTGATGAATGGATGCAATGTTCATTCCTTTCCATAGCCCCTCCCCACAACTTCATTAACAGCAGGGACCTGTCGCTTCCTTGTTAGTGGAATGCAGCTTCATTATGGGATCCAAATACCAAATAGTTACACATTCTGCTAACGTTTCCCATTCCCTCCTCCTTACCCTGTGAAAAAAACAAGAGCATTGTTTTACATTTGAGCAAATTTACCTTCGTTTTTAAATCCTAGAAAGTGCTTTCATCCAGGTGATCAAAGAAAGGGGCATTCAGCAGTGTGTTGAAAGGAGAGGGCTCCTGGCTGCCGTGGCTGCCCCTCAGAATTCGCTCTGTTTCAGCATTCCCTGTCCTGGATTTAACCCGACGACACTATCTGGCTTCCTTGTGCTGCCATCTGTCCAGGATTGCTCCAGACCTGGGGGACACCTATTCAGAATTACCAAAATATTGGGACTTGACTGTTACCCAGCCTCAAGGAAATCTACTCTGCAGACATGAGTTCTTCCTAACTAACATCCAATAGAATGCCCAATTCCCAAGAAAGCGTCTATAGCTGTTAGCCAAAGAGCAGCTTGGTCTAAAACTACTAGAAAATCTTTTAGATCTGGTACAGTCTGGATTCAAGCCAGGATGTGGAACTGGAGCTACTGACACTGATGGATGATGCCCTCCTTTCAGTGGGGAGAGTGCGAACATCCATTCTCATCCTCCTTGACTTCAGCATTAACCATGAGATATTGCTGTCTTGCCTGATGGGTGGCACAAGTCCAGGGTAACACACTAAAATTATTTTGAGTCATTCCTGGTGGAACACACCCTGTGACCTGAGAAAAAAAGTGTTATTTTCAGCATGACTTTCCTCTCTCCTGTGGACGTCTGATCTGCACTCGTTACAATGTTACCCCATGTCTACACAGACCCACTGAATCATAGATTGCATAGAATCATAGAAAGGTAGGGTTGGAAGGGACCTCAAAGATCATCTAGTTCCAACTCCCTGCCATAGGCAGGGACACCTCCCACTAGCACAGGTCACTCAAGGCCTCCTCCAACCTGGCCTTCAACACCTCCAGGCAGGGAGCAGCCACAGCCTCCCTGGCCAACCTGTGCCAGTGTCTCACCACCCTCACTGTAAACAACTTCCTCCTAACATCCAGTTTCAATCTCCCCTCTGCCACTTCAAACCCATTGCCCCTTGTCCTGGCATTGCAAGATCTTGCAAATAATCCCTCCACAGCCTTCCTGTGGGCCCCCTTCAGGTACTGGAAGACTACTCTAAGGTCTCCTGGAAGCCTTCTCTTCTCCAGGCTGCAGAGCCCCAACTCTCTCAGCCTGTCCTCATAGCAGAGCTGCTGCAGCCCTCTGAGCATCTTGGTGGCCTCCTCTGGATCTGCTCCAACAGTTCAATGTCCTTCCTGTGCTGGGGGCTCCAGAACTGTACACAGTACTCCAGATGGGGTCCGACGAGAGCAGAATAAAGAGACTAAATTTGACTAAATTGCCACAAACCGGCAGGTGAAACACAGCTATAGCTCCATTTCTGTGTGTATGCACACACTACTCTCACCAACTTGGCAGTGGAAGAAAAGCGACTTGTTAAACCCAAGCAAAACAGGGGTAAGACAGATGGGAGCCAGGAAAGTACCTTTAAGAGCTTGTCATTTGTGTACTACGCCTGGCATGAGGGCGAGTTTCTCACAACTGGTATGTTTGTTCCGTAATTTGGGAGTTCTCTTAGATTTGTTGCTGAAGCCAAGTTTCCCCATAGTAGCCTCTGCAAGTAACATTTCTCTTCAATTGGCTAGGAGACCTTCTGCCACCCTGGCACTTGATGACCTTGTCTGTGCTGTTCATGACCATGTCACTTCTTAGCTGCACGACAGTAATTTGAAATATGCAAGCACGCAACATTCATGCTTAGAAAACTTCATTTACTGCTGCAATGCATCTCTTTAATGACAAAGGCATACCAAACCTGGCATTGGGCCTGGCTCCATCTTCCCATGGAATTCCTAATTGGTCTTCGTTCTTATCATCCTCGTCACATCTAACACTTTACACAAAGTTGCAGTGAAGGAAACATTTGACAGATTCACTCCACTAACCCTACGAGCTCTCTGCAGAAAAAATCACACACATCTGTCCAGAGCCCTCAGCCCGTGGATTGGACATCTTCAGGGAGCACAAACCATCACTGCACTTCCCCTCCATCATAAGGCATGCATCTCTGACTTGCATAAATAATAACATCAGAAACACAAAAACAAGGTGCTTCATTACAGCCACTTCTCCCTTGGCAAGAGGGTGGGAGAGGGAATTGATGCATGACTGGTGCTTGGCTAACAAGGCTCATCACAGGCTGTGGCGACCTGGCTCTTATGGGGATGAGCCACATGGGCCCATTCCCCACCACTTCATTACTCACCTTAGCCACCAGCAACCCTTTCCTAGTCCTCTCTCCCAGTAAAAATCTCCATGTTTTGCCACATCATCCTACCAGATAGCTGTGAAAAGTGATGCAGAGTCCCTTTCTGGAGGACTTTTTCCTCAGTGGGGATTCACTCACTCTATGGGTAGCACCAGTTCCAACAGCAAAGCCAAAGCCTGCTCACCATAGTATAGTTGGGTTGTCATGGCCCTGGCACTGACTGCACTCTGCCCTCTGGGGCAAGCTGGTTACTCAGATAGATCCATCATGCAAGACACACACTTGGGTCAGCAGTCCCTGTCAGATCTTTCATGTCTAGGAGTTAACCTTGATCTTGCTGGAAAGAAATCAAACCAGTCTTTCTCAGATATGAACATGTATTCATCACCTCTATGTTAATTTTATATATTATACCTGTTCATATAAGGAATTTGCATTCATCCTACACCTTGTCATCTCCTCAGCATGAATATCATTATAATTGTTTATACAGAGAGTTTATACACTTGGCTTGGCATAGTAAACACAGTTTTAAAAGACATTGGCAGGTCACTTGGCCTTTAAAATCGCATGTTCTTCCCTGCAGTGAGAGCCCTAATCCCAGTAAGACTTTTTTTAATTGATTTTTCAAGTGCTGCAGAATTTTTAAAGCATTATTGTAAATCCCATCATCAAATAGTGAGCTATCTCCAAGTTCTACAATCTGAAAAGATCACAGTAGACGATGGTAAGATTGTAGGTCACGCCACCAGGAAACAGATGGAAATTATTTACCATACGAAAACTAGGAAATATAATGAAGATCTGCATAAGGGTTGAAAGCACTTTGCTTAAGAGCAGTGCTTGCTAAAATTCACACTGATTAAATTATTGTGGCAAGAGTCACTTGTCAGAGGCTTCCTTCCCCACAGCTAACTTACAAGTTGCTCATAGTGCAGCTATGCATCAGTATGTCTATATCTGGGGAATTGAGTGTTGTATTGCACCTAATTTTTGTGCTGTAAGTACTCTATCTTCAAGGAAGATTGATGCTTATTCCATACTCAGATTTCTACCAATATAATAGTCAATTATTTATTTTTCCAGTGTATTCAAACTAGTACAACTAATGTACACTTGAATTAAAGGATTTATACAGTACAAATCTACTTGCCTTGGTTCTGTACTTGCAGTAACAGATCGTGGAATCAGAGAATGGTTTGGGTTGGAAAGAACCCTTAAAGGTCATCTCTTCCAACCTTTCTGCAGAAAATGGAGACATCTTAAACTAGATGTCACTAGCATAAAGCACCTTTCTACCAGCTGAACCCCATCCACACAGTGAAGGTGCTAATTTAATAAGGTCTACGTGATCTGAGACAGATTAAGCAAAGCTTGCTTAAAGCAACTGCAGCTACTTGCTTGTAATCTTCCTTGGTGAGAGGGACCACCAAAGTCAACACCAGCATCAGGTCAAAATCACTACCACACAGATCTTTGCTGTGAAAACTGAAGAAGTAGGCACAGTTTCAGGAGGCCCAATAAAAGAAGCTGGCAGAGAAGCATAAAGTCACAACAGGCTGTGTTCAACTATGCAACTTTCCCAACCCTGACAACCTTTCTAAGATTTTGGTGAACAGATATTGTTAAGCTCAGGTTAGATGCAGCATTTTCAAATATTTTTGTTAGTGTGAATCACGGAAATTTCAAAATCAAATGAGAGGACAAAAAAAAACATGGGATCTTCTCTTGCAAACGTAACAAGACTCATTGCAACTCATGACAGTGGGAGTTTGCCATAAGGTTTGCCAGATACATCTACCCACTGAAAAGAAGAAAATACAGTGTCTGGGGAAAATGGAGTTTCCTGAACATCCTGTGTCACTGCATAGGGTCCTTATCCTCCCTGAATCTCTCCCAGTCATGTTGCCTTTCACTCCTACTTTTTTCCCAAATCCTGGAACAGAATGGCAGACACACCCAGGTTGGAAAAGCCCCTCAGGATCACCAAGTCCAACCTAGAACCCTACTCTACAAGATTCACCTTAAACTATATCCCCAAGCACCATATCCAAACCACCCTTAAACACATCCAGGGTAGGTGACTCCACCACCTCCCTGAGCAGCTCATTCCAGTCCCTGACCACTCCCTCTATGAAAAACTTTTTCCTAATGTCCAGTCTAAACCTCCCCAGTCTCAGCTTAAGGCCATTCCACCTTTTTCTGTCTCCAATTACCTGTGAGCAGAGTCCAGCAGCAGCCTCTCCACAATGTCCCTTCAGGTAGCTGTAAACAGCAATGAGCTCTGCCCTCAGCCTCCTGTGTTTCACACTGACCATCCCTCAGCTCCCTCAGCTGCCCCTCATAAGATTTATTCTCCAGGCCCTTCCCCAGCTTCCTTGCCTTACTCTGGACCTGCTCCAGCACCTCCACATCTCTCTTGTATTACTGAACACTCGAGGTGTAGCCTCACCACAGCCAAGTCCAAGGAGACAATCCCCTCCCTGCTCCTGCTGGCCACAGCATTTTTAATCCAAGCCAGGATGCCAGTGGCCCTCTTGGCCACCTGGGCACATTGCTGGCTCATATTGAGTTGTTTGTCTATTACAACCCCCAGATCCCTTTCTGCCAGCAGCTCTCCAGCCACACTGCCCCAAGCCTGTAGCATTGCTTGGGGTTGTTGTGACCCAAGTGCAGGACCTGGAATTTGGCCTTGTTGAAACTTGTCCCATTAATGCTGGCCCTTTGATCCTACCTATACAAGTCCTCTGCAGAGCCTCTCTACTCTCATTCAGATGCACACTGCCACCTAACTTGGTGGCATCTGCAAACTCACTGCTGACACTCTCACTGCCTAAATCAAGGTCATCAGTAAAGCCATTAAAAAGAAGTGGTCCCACCACAACGCATCACAAAAGATGTGGCTGCTTCATTCTCACTGCAATGATTATTATTTTGTTCCCCAGGCGAGACCTCTAAAAACGCCTGGCACAGGCCCTGCTGCCACCAGCCCCCATGTAACTAGAAGGTCTTTCACTCCTGCCAGAGGAGGAGTGGGGACAAGCCACATTCATCAGCTCACAGTTTTCTCTCCTAATGTTTTGGGAGGAAAGGGAAAGCCACAAAGCTGAAGTTACCTCAGGAGCTGATAAGCACAATGTGGACATAGAATCATAGAATCAGTCAAGGTTGGAAGGGGGCCACAAGAATCATCTAGTTGCAACTACCCTGCCATGGGCAAGGACACCTCACACTAGATCAGGCTGTTCAGAGCCTCATCCAGCCTGGCCTTAAACACCTCCAGGGATGAGGCTTCCACTACCTTCCTGGGCAACCCATTCCAGGGTCTCACCACCCTCATGTTGAAGAATTTCTTCCAAACGTCCAGTCTGAATCTACCCATTTCTACCTTTGTTTCATTCCCCTCAGTCCTATCACTACCTGACATCCTAAAAAGTCCCTCCCCAGCTTTCTTGTAGCCCCCTTCAGATGCTGGAAGGCCACAAGAAGGTCACCTCAGAGCCTTCTCGTCTCCAGACTGAGCAGTCCCAACTCCCTCAGTCACTCCTCACAGCAGAACAGCTCCAGCCCTCTGCTCATCTTCATGGCCCTTCTCTGGACACCTTCCAGCACATCCATATCCCTCCTGTAACAGGGCCTCCAGAACTGGACGCAGCACTCCATAAGCCATTACAGCTTTAAACACGGACTCTGTCTGGGGCAGCTGAAACACCCTGAGGGACAGAGTCACAGACAGAAATGCCTGCTGGTAGGTGACAGGCAGATTCCCAGCAGTCGAAGGTTTTGAGGCCACTTCAGCTCTTTTCTTCTGGCGAGTCCTGGGGGCGGGAGGGACACCTCAAGAGGCCACAGCAGTGTGTCCCCAGGCAGGAGGGAGATGCACAGGCACAGCAGCACTCCTGCGGCCAGCAGCAGGGCTGTGTCTGGGAGAGACACCGCTTTGGGGTGCAGATTATTGTTCCTCCTACTCCTTTGTTTGCCATTGTAATCTCCGTAGTCGTTCTCCTTGATAAACAAACAAGTGAAAAGATGCAATGAGGTGTAAGAATAGATTTGCACAGGGCAGACAACTGAACATTTAATTTATTTACCTCTCCTAACAGATACCTGGGGTGACATTTATTAATAAACGGCATTATCAGGTGCCTGATATGTAGCTCACAGAAATTAATTACCCAGCCCATGGTAAAACCATAACAAGCCTGCAGTGCTGTAACATTTGTGCTAATTGAAAATGAGATAAGTGCTGTGGGTGCAATTTGCATTCAATGCAGTGTATTAATTATCTTCAGTTCTCTTCATGATAAATATACCTGACTGAACCACTCTGCTAATTTACTGGGTAATAGAGTCATAAGTGGATTCCCTTAGGTGACCAACTACAGGCACTGGGCTTTTTGCAACATCAAGGCCTTCCTCTTTTCCAAGCACTTGAAGGGGCTAGCAGGCACAGGACTTTTTCTCTTGCAGGCTGCTTTGGCAAACTTTTTTGGGTGACTGTGCAGTTGCTCTGTACGAAATTGGGGAAAAATTATATGCTCACTCCAAGGCTTTTGTACTCTATAAAGTTGAAGAGGAGGCAGCTTGCCTCTGGTAACAGCATGCCACAAGGAAAAGCCTTTTCCCCCTGCTCTTCATCCCCACCCCACTCTCCCACCCTCCTCACTTCATTTCACAGTCAGGTTATCGTGGGATTTAATTATGTTTTGTGTGAAATATAAATTAATTGACTCTTGTAATACCATAATGATCAGGAAGATTCAGATTTAAAGATACTGTGTAGTTCCAGTAGATTAAAGCACTAATTGTTCTGCTCTCACCAACTATGATTTATGTGGGGATCAGGTTACAAAACCAATATGTGCTCGAGTTAAAGCTCTATGGTACCATACAATTAGGACTAAAGCTTTTTGTAAATGGGCCCAATAATGGAAAAAGCTCTGTGCTAATCCTGGTCTTTTTAATTCAGAGGTCATGCATTGTCTAAGGCAATCGTTCATACTGTAACAACTACTGTCCTTTATTCACCCTCCTCCTCTGGATCTTGGGTATCTGAATTTGCCACTAACCTTGGACGTGCTGTTACTAATTTCAGGGTAGGTGATGGCAATGCAGGAAGATCAGGGCCAGCACTTTGCTGTGCTGCCCCCAGAGCAGCCTGGGCACGTTGTGACTGAGAGGTGATATCTGCCTCCCCCAGCTCCCCTTCAGTTTACGGGTTGCAGATGAGGTCAGCTTTTGGGCTCTGCTGTCAAGTAAGCAGACATTCAGGGCAGCAAACAGATGAAGGTGACCATCACTCTTGCTGCTGAAGGGGCCAGGAGGCGGTGAACAAACACCTCGGGCCCAGGGACAGGCAGTCATGGCCTGACTGGCTGCATGGCAGCCCTGCAGGCAAGGAGAAGGGGCAGCAGCAGAGGAAGGGGAACAGGCTCCAGCTCCCCTCCATCCTTGCCTACTCCCACAGCCCAGAGTACTGTGTCCAGTTCTGGGCCCCCCAGTTCAAGAGGGACATGGAACTGCTTGGGAGATTCCAGCACAGAGCCACAAAGATGCTGAAGGGAATAGAACATCTCCGTTATGAGGAGAGCCTGAGGGACCTGGGGCTGTGCTGCTGGGAGAAGAGGAGACTGAGAGGTGACCTCATCAATATTTATAAAGATGTAAAGTTGAGTGCCAGGAGGCTGGAGCCAGGCTCTGCTGGGGGGTACCTGATGACAGGACAAGGGGCAATGGGTAGGAGTTGAGGCACAGAAAGTTTCATGAAAACACGAGGAGGAATTTTTCCCCTGTGAGGGTGACAGAACACTGGATCAGGCTGCCCAGGGGGGTTGTGGAGTCTCTTTCTCTGGAGATATTCAAATCCTGCCTGGATGTGTTCCTGTGTGATCTGGCATAGGAGATCCTGCTCTGACAGGGTGGTTGGACTGGATGAGATTTCAAGGTCCTTTCCGGCCCCTGGCATTCTGTGATTCTGTGATCTTCATGCAGCCATGATGCTTTACCATTGTTTTGTTGTTGTCCATGAGGTGCTAACATTCAATGTAGTTCTGACTGTTGGGCATTACCAAAACAGCCCTCTCACCATTCTCTGCCAAGTATGGGATATGCAGTGTTGTAAATGGGTGTTCACAGGACAGGAGGAGGCATTGGATGGACATGCAGTCCTTGTGCCAGAGCTACTAAAAGGTGAGAAATATCAGTTCAATGCCAGAAGAATAAGTTTGTTTTTTCATAGAAGCATCTAGATGCAAAAGAGCTGGAAAGAAGGCGTACATCTACCAAAGAGAAGTTCACATACTCCCTTTAGAGACAGAAAAGGCTCTCCAGGTTCTTACTCTATGTTTCTGAACACATCAGCTGCAAATACAAGGCAGTTTCCCAAAACTTTTCCTGTGGCCACCCAAATATGCTTTGCTTCTGGATTTTGGTCAATTTAATATGAAAAGAACATTAACATTTTAGAGCTGTTTTTAATGGTCTCATCATCTGTGCTAGAGACTTAGCAATGATATCTACAAAGGCATCAATTATGTCTCCTTAGCACTTTTCTCATACTCTGATAAGGAATTCTTTAGAAAGATTTCTTAGAAAGCTGAGGGAGTTAGCTTTGCTGTATCACTTGTTTCAGATGACAGCCAAAAATCAGAATTCTTGTTTTTTTCCAATTCACTACCTCCTTTTCAACTTCACAAAGAACAGAAGTCTTGGGAAAAAGAAAACCTTGTGGGGTACTGGTTGTCCCAACTCAAAGCTTTCCTGAAGTAGTAACATTACTGCAGGGACAGCAGGACCTACCTGATGAAAAAGCGTAAGCACAATGTAATGGGGTGGCTCTTCAGGGAGGGAGGGCAGGGTTTTCATACCCAAACCAGAACTGTCTGACATCATCAACTTCCACAAACAAGCAGGCATGGAGCAACAACCTCTACAGCCACCTTTGCTTTACTACCCACCTGTTACTATTGCTCAGGCCCAAGGTTGGAACCCCATAGCTCAAACTCCTGCTATGGGCTATGAATTCCTTTTTCTGAAGTGGAAAAAAAGCTCAGTAGGGCAGGGAAGCCACAGCACATCTACAGTGCCCAAAGACTGCCAGCACAGATGAAAGGTCCCGCAGCATTTGCCTTTCTCACCATCACACAGCTCACCTGAATCACTTAGCACAGTCCACCAGCAGCTTCAGCAGTGTCACAGCCCATCCTGGTGCAAGCAGGACAGCTGTTGCCATGTGCTGCAAGGCTGTCAGCATCCTCATCCCTTAGGCAAACAGGACAGGGCATAACACAAACATGCAGCTTGCCCAGGGGAGCCTAGAAGGCTGTGGCAGAGCTAAAATAACCCCCTGCTCTCTTGCACCCTCATCTTGTGCTCGGTGTATTAAGCCCCACTGCCTTTGCACAAGTGTGGTGTCTAAAACATTCCCTGCTCTTTCAGCAAGGCCACTGCTGCGTAGAATAGGACGTGAGGTGCAACAGGAAAAAGTAAGGGGGGGAAACATGAACAAAAAAGTCTTAACTTTTTGTGTGAAGCACACATTTGCTAAACAGAATCCTAATGGCATTATTGTAGCTAAAACCAGAGACTTGAAAACGCCATATACATTATTATGCTCATTATCTACCAACTGCAAGAATGCAGCGCTCAAACTAACTCAAAACACCTCAGGTAAGGTAATTGCTACTAATGGATGTGAAGTGTGCCAAATTGAGCATTATTACACAGACAGCACATTCTCGACTTGGTGGAGCCACTGGATATTGTAGTTAGAGGCTCACTCATCTCTCGGTCAGGGAGAGATTTGAGGAAAAGGGCAAGCTCCCTTTCATTCCGCGCTGAAGGGAAATTCAACAACACAACATTGCGGCAGCCTGTTTGCACCTCTGTGCTTAAGATGGGGTCAGTGCTTGCTTTCTAAGCCACTGCTTCAGAAAAAACATCTTTAAAAAAAAAAAAAAAAAGATATTTGCTCCAAAAGTAATTCTCTGGGGAAACAACTGAGAGTAAATTTGGCATCTGTAAACTTTTCCAACTCGGAGGTCTAAGGAAAGAACAGGGCAGGAGCCTGCAAAATCATTCTGAATAAGGGGAGCCATGACTCCAAGTGACATATTCTAATGCAAATTAATGCCTGGCTCTTCAAGATATCCTAAGCCACTACAAAGCCCCTCTGCCTGAAGACAGAAAACAATCTTAATAGATGCCCTCCTATGTAGGTGGGTGTCTGCAGATCAATGACTGGGAATCTAAACTTTGCCAAAGCCCAGGTGTGTTTGAAACAAGATACTTGATTCACCTGCTTGAAAATCCCATGGAACAAAATCTAATACATTTAGCTTGATATCCTGGCTTTCTGGGAGGGCAAGATTCATTTTTATAATGAGTGGCTATGGATAAAGATCCACTACTCCAAACACCAGTTTTACTGTTTGTAGCTATATCTGCAGTCTTCAGGTTATCCTCAAAACAAGTTGCTCCCAGGAATTTTGTTCTTTTCCATGAAAACTGAAAATAAACTCTACCAGAGCAAATGCTTTTCGAACACTTGAGAAGTTAGGAGGTCATTTCTTGTTTTAGATATAACACCGAAGCTGCAAACTGCTGTTTGGTTAAAATTATGTAAACTATTGTGATTTCAGTTAACCTGTAGAAAGACTACATGGCCAGCACCCAATACATTTTGTTTCCTTCTGATTATCTTGTGGGAAAGAAATTAAAAAGGCTGTCTATGAACAGGATTAAAGCAGTCTCTATCCAAGCAAAGAAAGCACAAAGAAATTTGAACTCACAGCTGCAACTGAAGGCAATGGGAGCTGTGCTTTGAACAGATAACAAGCTAAGTCCTCTGAAAAATCAGACCATGCATCTCAGATTGGGAACTTGAAATTAGTGAGCACTTCTGTACTTAATCTCTTTCTGCCTCAGTTCTTCGTCATGAAGTGGTGATAATGCTACCACCCAATGCCTCACTGCAGTGCAGTGAAAATAAGTTCATTAATGTTTATGAAACATTCAGTTACCATAGTGATGAGTTCTATAGAAAAGCCCATGTGGAAATTAATATTTCTGTCTTCAGAGCAGTGCTTGAATAGAACACATTTAGTAAGGCTTGGGGCCACACAATGAGGAGAAAAGAAAACAGTAAACAGTTTGCCACTGAAAAATAAAAACAATAATTGAATCAGAATGGCCTATTAAATATTTTTTTTTTTAATTATTTTGGTAAAAGTTACTTGGTATAAAAAATTTCAAGTTTTATTACTTTCAACTTTCATTATAGTTTTCTTTCTAGGGTTTTTTTCTAGCTAAGGTGAGAGGGTTTTTTTTAAGGAGATTATTTAAAGGAAGCCACTATGAGTTTTCAAAACCCAAACTTTTTACCAGCTTGCTTTGTCAGAAATCACAACAATTAGTTACATCGAAGACCCTGGAATCTCCAAATTAGGGTCCTCAACAATCCTGACCAGTTCAATCAAGCTATTCTTCTCATCATATCCTCGATAAGTCCCTTTGCAGAGGAAAAATAGTCAGTTGGTTAGGGTTGGTTGCTTGCATATCAGGTGCTGGCTGGAGCTGTGGTATCATCATGGCAATCAACACAATTAGGCTCTGCATTTTAGCCACATGTAGCAGGTTAGAGTGGATCCCTCCCTCGGTAGAATAAACTCACTACGACATGGATTTTTTTTTTTCCTAAAGTCAGGAAGAAATGAAATTGTAGTTCTTATAGTTTAAATATAAAGGTATAAGGAGAATAAACTACTACGGGAATGTAATAACCTGAAGGAAGATGGGGAAGGGGTCAAGCAGCAGAAGCAGCAAAAGCAGCAGCAGTCAAAACAGCGGCAGGTGAAGATAGCAGCAGGGGCAGCAGAAGCAGCAAGGGGAAGGTACGAGCTATGCTTCCAGAAATAAGGCTCTTGATGCTCCAGTGAAATGATATTAACTTATCCATTATTGCCATTCTATGGCCTATGCCAAGAATGTTCACCTCTCAACTCGGAGCTTCCGCTTCTCAGTTTTTCCGTTCTGAATTTTCTTATGTCTGAGGTAGAAATCTAGCTCAAACGACCACAGCATGTTAGTAACAAGTAAATCACAGACAAGTACAAACATACTGTGTGTAACCTGTGCACATAAAAGTGAAGACAGAAAGAGACCTCATTTTAAGAGAGATGACTCTGGCACAACAATCCTACCAACAAACTGCCCTGAGGGCCAACAGCAGGTTCCTTCGGCAGGCACTGGGGCACCCATGACAAGCAGAGGTCAGGGACAAGTTTGCCCACTTTCCGCCATTTCAGAAGCTGCTGTCAAAGCTAGGTAAACACCCCCTTTTGTTTTTTCTCCCTTCCCATTGTTTTGCAGTCAAAAATTTGGTCTTTCCTTTAGGAGAGACCTTTTGCCAAAAAGAAATGAAGTAAAACATTAATTCAACATGAGAATACAAAGCAATATAATATAAATACCAAGCACAAATACAGG
>VWYK01119432.1:519-22074 GCA_013399775.1 Semnornis frantzii
AGGTAACTGCCTGTCTGCTTATGTAACTGCCCTTTTAATACCACAGAAATTGGTGATTCCAAGAATGAGGTCTGATGTTAATAACAGTGGGAAGAACAATGCAACAGAGCTCAATTAGCAAAGAAATGTTACTTGCTGGAGGTTCCATTGGTATTTAAAATACTGTTGATAACTTTTTTATTTTCCTAACACCTTTCAATTTGAGACTGACACTTCTTTCCATTAATTATTGTTTCAAATATCTGGAAGTGTAATTTCTTCCAAAATTATCATGGTACCTGAATTGATATGCACAAGATCTTATTCAGTTCTTGGCAACTATCATTCTTCAGATCTCTATGAAAAAACATGCTGGCCAACATATTCCATTTAATGTACTGTGGAAGTGTGGACAGAATTTATGAGTGTTCTTATGACTGTAAGATATACTTCTGGGGGTTTGAAGGCCTTTGAATTTGTTCTGTAGATTTTAGTACTTTATTCTCTTAACAGATGTCTATTTTCATTGTAAAGAATGCCTGAAGGCAATTCTTATCTACATCAGTAGGTGACTGTCATGTGTTCTGTTCCTAAGTAGGTAATGATCACCAAGAGACTCTAAGAACAATTTCTGTCTTACAGCAGGCAAAGAAAATGTAAAACAGTTTTTGGGGTTTTTTTATCCAAGAGGGCTGGATGTAACAGAGAGGAAGATAATTGGATTTATTTGTACCTGAAAGAAATATTAGCAGGTGACATGCTGGTCAAACCTGAGATACTATGTCTGTCTTCCAGAATGGCCTGTACACTAGTCACAAGATATTCCAAATAAGACACTTTGATTATATCATACAGACAGTGGACAAAATTCTGTGTCAGGTGAGAAATAAACGTTGAATTGCTCTTTTGTCAAGCTGGCTTGTAAGAATAGGAAAAAAGGATTGCAAAGTGGAAAGCTGCTGTGGCTTCAGGTGCTTTCTCAGCCTACATCCAAGAAGCATTGTAATAATAAGGAAGGGATGTGTTTTATGGGAAAACATTTGAGACTCTTCTTTATTGAAAATGCCTTGTCTTCTAGTCTTCTTGCTGCCTCTGGCTGGTTACTGCCAGACAGAGGTCTGTGACCTGTGACAAATTCTTTGAGACGGGGAAGTGGGGCAAAGTGCTTTCTCTTGCTGTGCAGGGTTAAAGTTTGGTTGCTCTTCTGTGCTATCAGGGAAATCCCAGTTTCTCTTTCCATCTCCTGTCTGGCTACTGCGTGTCCACAGGCCTGTCCTCTGTGTCTCCTTTGGCCAACTTGCTTGCTTCCATGCAGTCAAGCCTGGTCCAGGATAGATCAAATGCTCCTCTCTGTCTCTAGAGAAAGTTCATGCTCTCGGGATTACGCAACCGAGAGTCTCAGTAAACATTTCTTTTCCAGAGAAATTCTCATGGCCTTCACAGTAACTCCCTGGCTTACCTGCTTAATTTGCTTACTATGAATTAATTTGATTTCCAAAATGGCAGAAAGAACTTCCATGATGATTTCCCTTGTTTCTTCCATGATGATATGTGTTGTTTCTTTTCCTCTTTAGAAACTGTACTACCAAAACACCCTGGAAGATTATGGGGACATCTATGAACCTCATAGATATACTGAGGAAGGAGAACTAGAGCAAAGTAACTCTTTCTCCTCTGTCTCCATTACCAGTGAGGACTTGCCTGTGGATTTTTTGAACACTCTGGGACCATATTTTTCTGCTTTAGAAGAAATTTGTCAGAAGTGATTTCCATAATTCAATAAGTCCAAGCACTGACAAATTAAAAAAAAAAACAAAAACCCAACAACCACCAAACCAACCAACCAACCAACCAGACCTATCTGCTGCATTTTAAAATTTTGCAATATGGTTGCACCATGAGTACCTGTCCTGTTGGTCTTTCTGCTTACATCCTTCGGCCAAGAATGTGATGTGTCTGGAAGGACCACACTACTCTGCAGAGACGATGAAGTGATTTTGGTGTATTCCGTACAGACTTGCACAAATAGAAGATCTGATATTAAGTATCCTAAATTTTGTATGCAAAGTTAAAGGACAAATCTGTTAAGCTAGGAATTCCAGTCAAAGTTCCATGTGGAAATAAACCAGTTTTGAATGGAGAAGCAATTACCAGGTAGGCCAGTAACACAGTCCTTTCTCCAGTAAATTAAATCCAGGGTTAACTTTAGTGCAGTGCCATGTGGATCTGACTTGATGACCAGATATTTTATTTCTACATGACACTGAAACATCGAGGAGAAAGCGCACTCTACTCTTGGTGTGACCTAAACTACATAACGACAGAGTGACCGGAGAGGTCTGCTCCAGCCTGGCCTTTTAGCAGTAACCGGGCACTTAGTGTTCACGTGCTTAGGCTGGCATCTGGTGGCTGTTGGTATCATGACACTGTTGTAGTACCCTAAGAGCCAAGTAATTGTCGACAGAGGACAAGGGATGATTATTCCTTTCATTCGAACCTTCTCTAAACGAGCTACAAGTGACTGTGATGAGGAAATTCACGGGTTTCCTCAAGTACTGCTGATGAAACGGTTGCAAACATAAGGGATGGTATCAAATTTCCCTGTATGGAAACCAGAGATGTGTTAGTTTTAAATTTTGTGGTGAGTGCATGTTTGAATGTGTGCAGTTGATCTCTGCTCAGTTACAGCATGACGGCTATCGGTGTTATGAAGCATGAATGAGGACAGAATACTCAGAAGACAGCATTCTGCCATTAGGTAAGGTGTACATGGAATTACTCACAAATCTTCAGTTCTATTACAGTTCTGTGTCAAATATCTCTGGCATCTAAGTCTAGCATCTAGAGCACTGTTCTTCTGTTCCAAAGTTTACTTAATAAATTGTGCCTTTGCTCAGGTATCATTAACTAATAATTCAAGGCTGGAAACTTTGGTCAAGTGTGATAAAATAGTTTGGCTGAGTGGCAGGCAGCTCAGTTTTCTTAAAAGCCAGCAGCAAGATTGTTTACACAATAAATCACTACTCTGATAAACTGTCCTTAGCTTACAATTTCAGATTTCAAGTCAGACCAGTGATTCTGCAGCACTGCTAATAAACAAGATGGCTTTTTAAATTGGAGTCTTTAACCATATTGGTGAGATTAGAATTGTGTTGTGTTTTCCTATTCCTTCTGAAAATTAAGCAAGATTAAAAGTAAAGAAACAATTCTGTGTGTTCATTGTTTCTGTAAATCTGTGCTGGGTCTATAGCACACTGTGTTTGCAAACACCAAAGCTGTAAATATGATCAGACCCACAGCTGCTAATTCCAGGAGAAGTTGCGTGTAAAAAAACAAACAAACAATAAAAACAACTGTTTTACTGCAAAGCTGTTGGGTAAAAAACGAGAATGTTCACTGGAGGTTCTTACAATCACAGACAATGAGCTCATACAGGTAGTAGTATTCATTATTTCAGTGTCTGCAAGGATTTTGAGAATTTATATGCACTAATATAATGCAGCTTCTCAGCATCACTGTGAGGTAATGATGTAGTGTTTACACTTTGAAGAGCAGCATGCTTATTTGTGCCACAAAACACACTGAATATTATGATATCCCAATCGGGCTTTGGACCTCCAAACTGCTATTCCCCCTGTCTCACTGAGTGTGACAGGGAACCCTCAGACTCCATGCACTGAGGGAGCTTCCAGATGTTCACATGAAGGTTGATGCCGAGTCCCTGCTTGACACAGCCCTTCTCCACCGGTGCCTCACAGCAAACCTGGGCTGAGAGACAGGACCTCTAGTTAAGGCAGCTTGGCACATTTCCTCCAGAGACTCCTCTGTACCGGGAGTCCTCTCTTGTTCAAGGCCAAGCAGCCAGCTCATGCGTCGCTCAAAGCACTAGGGGCTGGTGTCAGAGGAAGGCTGTCGGTGCACTGCATTTTGTCAAGGGCCCCAGCTCATGCCTTGCTCCTACATAATGGCAGAGCGTGTGAAGCCTCTGGTTTGTTCAGGGTCTGCTTTAGCTAAGTACCTTCATGGCTTGCTGTTTTGTAAATGCTGGTGATGGGCTATAGTGTTTCAATTACCTGTTCACAGTGAGAGGTCTAATCACGATGCCTGTGAATCCCCATTACTTCTGGCCCCTGCTGTGCCCAACTCAGTGGGAGTCCCAGCAGCACAAATGTTTATCTCTGCACAATCTTCATCTCTGTCTTTGTTTTGCCTCATTTATAAGAATCTTACTTAAAAGTAAATGACACACAATCAGTAAAAGGGAAATTAATCACGTCGGAACCAAACTTCTGACACGGGCTTTTAAAGGGAACAAGAGAGTCTTGATCATAGGATGGCCCTACCGAGAGCGAATGTCAACCGGTTAGCAATAAAGGCTTTTCCTCGCATACTGAAACATTTCCCCTCTGCTGTTTCCTCTACTCCGCTGAGCAATGGCAGATCCCCCGGGATCTTTAGGCTGCCACAGAAAGAGTATAAGTTTTAATCAGATTTTTCTGTGCCAGTGTGGGGCATTTTCTTCCTTCTGAAGGATCCATTTGTCCTGATTAAGGTATTACAAGAAGTCATTTAAAGGACAAATAAATGATGAGATTTTGTAAGTGAAGGGTAAGGCACATGCTGAGCAGTCTATAATTAGTTCCTTCTATTAATGTCTTAGGTGGTGTTGTATTTCACAATCCTAATAATTAAACACTTAGTAACAGAGTGTTGGATTAGTGTGCTTTAAAAAACCCACAAGCCAAGCTGGAGACTTTTCTACAGCTTTTCTGAGAGCAAGCAGGGAATAGACTTTGTAGCACCTGTCACTGGTGGCAAAGTTTCTCCACTCAGTTCAGAAGTGACTATCACCTTCCAAACCACTGAAAATGGGCTTTTTCTTTCTTAACGTGTGCTGATGCTGAAGACAGAGATAATGGGAGAGCAGTACCATTTCAGTGTGGCTTTTCATTTTAGCCTCTAATTGGGCTTGGATGGGAAGGAAAGTTGGTGACTGGGGAAAAGTGTGGGAAGACACATGCAAAGCACAGGCAAGCAGAATCTGTCCCACCACTTCTTGTGCCATTTCTGCTCTTCACACTCCCATTATTTCACACTTTTCAAAAGTGACGAGAAGCCCTCAAAATGGAAACATCTACTCTCCCATGTTAACCCCGTTAGTGAAAGGTGGCACATTGACTTGGATCTGACCAGGACACATCCTTGAGGTCTAGAATAACATAATTTGCCATGCCTACTGTAATAATTCTACCCTGAATGCACATTTTTTAGGGACTGGTAAGAGAGGGAAAGGGAAGGAGCTTGAAATTTTTGAATATTTAATATTTCAGATGCCCACTTTGTTCTTTTTAACACTTCTGGTAGGAGTCTACTATATCCAGTTACTCTATGAGGTGTGAAATCAAACTCAAACTGACAAACCATTTTTGACTCTGAAGAATAAATCTCTACATTTCTTCTGCTCTGCCTGTGCCACCTCTCTTGCTGAGCAGACTGCAGTAAACGCCAGTGTGCAAGACAATGACTGGAACATCACTGCTATGAGACAGGCTACAAGAGTTGGGGCTCTTCAGCCTGGAGAAGAGAAGGCTTCGAGAAGACCTTATAGTAGCCTTCCAAGTATCTGAAGGGGCCTACAGGAAGGCTGGGGCTATTTACAAGGTCTTGTAATGACAGGATGAGGGGTAATGGGTTTAAATTGCAAGAGGGGAGATTTAAACTGGATGTTAGGAGGAAGTTCTTTCCAGTGAGGGTGGTGAGACACTGGCACAGGTTGCCCAGGGAGGTTGTGGCTGCTCCCTCCCTGGAGGTGTTCAAGGCCAGGATGGCCGAGGCCTTGAGTGACCTGTGCTAGTGAGAGGTGTCCCTGCCTATGGTGGGGGATTGGAAATGGATGATCTTCGAGGTCCCTTCCGATGTAAACCATTCAATGATTCTATGATTCTGTACTATGGAAAATGGAGGAAACGGAGGGTGCAGAAGACCATGGAGACACTTCAGCTTTTCCCCTGCTTTCCAAACAGTTGTAGTTACCCAATGAGAGTACTTAAACACATAATAGAATAGCAGAGCTAAAATTTCTAGAAGTTCATTCAGTATCATCTGCTTTTTTCACTTTCTTCTACCACTTGCATCAGAATAGTAACAGTGTCACACAGTCCAGTTATCATAGAATCACAGAATGGTAAGGTTGGAAGGGACCTCAAGGATTATCTCCGGTAATATATTAGCTAACGTGACTAACATCTGTTCCTTCTTTCTATTATCCCTAAGAGATGTAAACCCAGTCTTAATAAGGCTCTCATTAGTAAAATAACAGTAAGAAAAAAGTATTTTTTGGTAAAGCATAACTTCACTAAATACATAATACTGTTGGAATCACAATTATAAATATCTTATTTTTACATTCTACAGATTATTCCTGATAGCTGAATATGCTATGTGATTAATAATTCAGCAGGTTTTGGTTTGTTCTAAATTCTGTAAAATAAGAAAGGAAATTACTCCAGGGATTCAGTTAGCAAATGATTTCAAGGAACTGATAACTATTAATGCTTCCTGAGAGGAGCTTTTCCTGTGTACAGTTCTGCAATTACCCAGAAGATGGCACAAGCAGGCTGGTTATCTACCTTTCAGTACCAAGAAGCAAAATTAAGAAAGATATATTAATAGCTTATTTCCTAACAAAGATGGTTACAAAAATGTATATTTCGGTATGGTCATTGGAGAGAAGTTTTCTTTCTTAAGCCATAGTCCCTTCTTTAGCATCATTATGCAAGGAAAGCTCCACTTCACAAAACACAACAATACTGATAAAAAGAAATAGAGTAGGGTAATGGGAAAATCTTAAACAGATATCTATGATTTAAATTTTTTTCCAAACTTTTGTTTATGTCCATTGTAGAGAAATCTTTCTATTTCTCCAATGTTTCTTTCAATCAAGAGACAACAACAAATGATGAAAAAGGTATCTTTGCATTTGTATTGCACCCTGCCTACATCATTGCAATCTATTTGCTTTTCTAAAGAGCCTTATTCAAATAATTCCTAAAAGTATAGAGTGTATGGAAGAACCCAGGAAATGGACACACACACAAAAAAAAAAAAAAAGGGATTTGTTTGCATCTGTAACTTTCTGCACGATCAATTTACATAGTCAAAAATGTGTTTTCAGTAAGTCCTGTAAACAGAAAAGGTGCTCTGCACACTGCGGTTATTGATACTTCAAAGAATAAACAAAAATTAGGAGAGATCAGTTCCTCCATTCAGTGTTCTTAAGTGTTTAAATCATGGCTCGGGGAGACATCTGACAGTGTCAGTCTGAGTTCTTGATGATATAAGTGGACTTGGAATTAGTATGTAATTTGCTAACTTTAAATCTGCTGTCACACTAAGGTTATTGTGCAGAAGTGAAACACGGAGAAAAGTAAACTCTTCTTGGACTTTGGGTCAAATTCTGATTACACAGATGCTGAAAGTGATCTTGATAGACTCTGCATTCACATCTTTTTTTTTTCTAGGCATTTGCAAAGTGTCACAGAATGTCATAGTTGAAACCTCGCCATATGAAGGGCCAAGAATGGAGTTAGTAGAGTTGTTGCAATTCAGCTCTGAGATGCCAAAGTTCAGTTATGTAGAGAGATTTGTAAACAGCTGGCAAGGCAAGAGCCACATTTCTATGTTCTGAATTAATTCCAAGGATATGATAAAAGTAAAATGACTGGGATTAGAAGAGATGAGCATATTAGTACATAAGAGAAGAAAAAATATTAAATTTGCCTATTTATTTCAGAACCGTAGACCATTATTTCACCATATTTCCCGATCTCCATCAAACACAAAGGAATTTCAGTCCACATATTCTGTGGGTGTCATCTTTTATCCCTTCATAGAGCCCTAAACAAGATATTTTAATTCCTTATTAGAGTTCCAAGATGCTCCTACAATAAAAGCACTAACAGTCAGACATAGGCTGCTTTGGTTTCTTTTTTTCCCAATGTAATTTGCAGGACATCTGTGAAAGGGTATTTTTCATCATGTCATATTTGCCTCCTGCTGAAAATAGACTCTACACAACCAGAGACAGGAATCTCACATTTAAAATAAATCCATCTTTTTGTTTTCAGACATTTAGTTCAAGAAACATCATCTGTGTCCAGAACTATCATAAACCCACAGAAGTTCAGTCCAGTTCAGCTTGTCAAAATGCCAAGAGTACTGCTTAGATTAATATAAACATCATCAACCTATTTAATTGCATTGCTTCTAAAAGAAAGATGCAACGGAGCAGAAGATGACTGTGGAAGCTCTACCAGCAATTCTTCTAAAGAATGTTACAGATTTTTCTAGGGAAAGAGAGCAACAAATATATTACAAGGCATTAGCACTCACAGTTTTTCCTAGGAAAAAGTCAACAAAAAGAAATGGCTTTTAGTGCAGAAATTGGAGTGTAGTCTGGATTCTGAAAAGTGGCTGACGCAGGCTGCAACTGATGGCAAACCAACAGAACTTGTCTCCATGTTACAGTACTGACAGTATAAAAGGTATTTTCATTTAGAAATTCATTTGAAAGCTGTAGTGACAAGTGAATTTTCTATTTCCATCTACAGTGGAAAGAATTTCTCACTCCAGTGCCTGATCCTTCTTCCTGTTATGTTAGGGGAAATTGAGAATGATTTTAGTAAAACCAGTGTGATGAAATGAAGCAAATGGAGAGATTGAGGCCCCAAACATTTCGTGGTCAAATTATCTATGACTACCACCAGGACACTCTATTTACAGATGCAAGCATTGTAGAGAAGGAACCACACAACTTTCCTAATGATGTCAGAAACTGAGAAAGCCTGGACTCTCAAGTCTGGGCAACTTTCTATTCAGATATGCTTAGAAATCGCAGTATAAAACAGTATCTCTTCAAACTCAACACTGGAATGAACAAGAACAAAGAATTCTGGAGCATTTCAGCACCAAAGCTAAGATGGCTAAATATTGTTTGCTAACAGAGTGCTGTGCTGGGGAGGGTGTAATGCAAACCCAGGCATGTACTAATGATGTACTGTGTCTCCAGAGCTACTCCATACATGGAAGAATGCTCAGGCTGCAAAATCCCTCTCCAGACACTGAAGTGTCTTTTCCTAGGACAATCGGGAATTGAGGTGGAAGACATAATTTGTGTGTGATGTTTTCTTGTTCCAGGAGAACACTAAAAGGTAACTGGACCGTCATCCATCAGAGGGGCTGAGAGGCACTGCCAAGGCCAATTATTAAGACATAATCTGTTTTCTTGGTTGAAGATCCAGAGGAGTTACTCCAAAAAAGAGCCAGAGAACAAGCTGTCACTACAGTATGATGGAAAATAGGGAAGTTTTTGCTCAAGTATGAACTGAAAACCTAAGCTATAGACCTAGTCATGGTACTCAAAATAATATACCCTCATGGTGACAGAAAAATCAGGAACTCTGAGTCCCAACAGGCTGATTGCTGCTCTGTGAGTCTGAAAATCAAGCTTCATGCAATTCCTCTGTGACCTTGGGTAAGATATTTGCAGACAGATTTTAACAAAGTATTAATCATCTACCTCCACTGGAATTAGTGGAAATTAAATGTCATAAATCTGTCTGCTACATCTCTCCAGCTGTGAAATGGGAACAGTCCTTCCTGTCTCAAAGAAGTACTTCCAAAGATGAAGTGTTTTGACAGGACAGTAATAGGAAATGTGTAAGTATCCTAACCAGAAATAGGAAGTTTTCCTTAACTGATGCTGTGCTGATGTGCTGAATAAATATTGTCTTTAGGTTTTTGTTTGGTTTTTTTTTGTTGGTGGGTTGGTGTATTTTTTAATTTTTTTTTTTACTTTTTTTTTTTGTTTGCCATATTCAAGTTTATGAACCAAATGAAAACCAGGCATGGGTGAGATTTTTGATGTGCTGAATAAATATTCATCAGCATATGCATTTTTAAGGCTAAAGATCCAATATTATTTATAGCCTGTGCTTTCATGTAGAGAAGCTAGTTATATCAGAAATAAGGAGGAAAACTGATACCCTGCTATGAGGTTGCTGGGTATTTGCTAACAAGACCACGATAAGGGTGAAACAATCATGTGCTTGACTTGAATGGAGAGTGGGGGAGTTCAACACCTCTGAAAAGCTGAGATTTAATAGAGGATCTGGTTGAACTTCACTGGATAACTTCAGGCATTCGAATAGTTTGTGTAAGACACTTGCTTGCGTCATGGAATGAGACATTGAGAGAAACAGGCAAACCCCACGAACACACACATCTACTCATGTAAAATCCCAGCAACTCTCAATGGAGGTGGTTTGAACACGGCAGAGAAGCAGCACCATTATCAGGAATTTAGTCTAATGCTCAAAATGCAGACTACATTTTTACACTTTCTGTGTGACTGGGGGGAGGTGGGGGGATGGGGAAAGGTGTGTTTGAAAAGGGGTTTAAGTGCTTTCTGTGTTTTATCAGCTGAAGGCAATCTCTGCAATCAACAAGTGACAATTCACAACAAAAGGAACAGCTCATTTCCCATTTTGACTTTTTGGCTGTCTTTCAGTTCACGGAAAATTTTTAGAACCCTTTTTTGGGAATTATATAGTTCCTTACTTAGATTGGAATACTTAGTTCTCAGAAAATATACTTTCAGGTTTTGATTTCTGTTTAACACGGGGCTTATGTAGAGCCAATAACAACAGTGTCTCTCCTTCCTCCCTGACTACTCATAGACTGCTCTTAGAGTCTGTGCTATTGTGCACATTCCAGTAGTATGTGCCTCTAAAAATGAAAAATAGGTCAAGAAATTGCAAGGTGAATGAGTTAATACATAAACCATTATCACATTCAAGTGCTACACAACTGAATATCTTCTATTTAATTATGAGGCAGTGCAGTCAGTACAGTGTGGTGACATTAATCATTACAATACTGAAATTTTGTTACCATGGTGTGTTTTTTAAGATGTAAATTAACTTTGTCTTAGAATTTCCCTCCTCACACCCTCAGTCAAGCAGTAATCACTGTTTATAGGCATTGTGTCAAAAGGATATGTTGAGCTGCTAGAGCAACTCAGAGACCTTATTAAGTATTCCCATAATTCCCACCATCCTTGTCTTGGCCCTATTGCAAAGGCATTCAATTTCCTCTCTGTCTTTTGCACTATTTAGCAGACATTTTAACAGTCAAGGAATGTTATGCAATGACAGATATAAGGTTTAATATTTTAATATCCTTTATTTAACATGAAGAACTGTGAAACAGGAATTTGTCCCTGTCTTTGCAGGTCAGCTCTCAGGACAGCAAAATGTGTCTCGAAGTCTTGTCTGCTCCTGTCCCAGGTTGGGGACTATAGGGTTAAGAAAGTCCTTTTGGGACTTGAAGATTGTTATTCAATCCCACAATTCTGCTGTCTCTTCATAAGCTCACGGCAAGGCCAGTTTGTTCTCTTTTCCTCCCTCTCCAGCCTTCTGCCGGGCAGGAGCTGCGTTATTGGGACAAACATGTAAGGATAGGCCTGGTTGGGGCCTCCAGAGGCTGTGCTTAGGCCTCTTGGATGGCAGAGGCATGAGGGGGGGAGAATTGGAGCACTGGGGATGATAGATTTAGTTTTGGGTTGGGGGAAAATTCAAGGGGGCTCGCTTATGGATTCTGTATCTGCCTTGTAATTTCTATCTGTAACTCTCTCCAAATATAATTTTTTTTTTCCCCACAATTCGTTTGAAAGCTTCACTCTGTCAGCTCTTTAAACCCACGACAGCTCCATTCTCCTGACCTCATAAGCAGTGTAGCCCATCTGCAGAGGGAGTCACTTCTGTGCTTGTCCAGATATTTATTAGAACTTGCTTCTGCAACATCTGCCTATAAAGACCACTGGGTCTCTGCTTATCACTCCAGATCCAACTCTGTCACACATAGCTCTTAGTTTTATGTTCTAACATGCAATTTAGTTTCTCAGAGCCAGGCAGAAGCAATGAGATGATAGCCTAGAGTGCTTGCTGGAGTCAGACCAATTCCTGGGGAGAGCGAGCTGGAATAAAGTCTATGAGGCTTTGGATCAGGCCCAGGTTAGAGATGCTGAGGAAGCATTTTGGGGTCAGGCTGAAGGTCTGTTGAATAGATGTGCTCAGGGAACAGGCAGGAGGGAAAAGCTTTTTTGGATGTGAGAAGTTGGAGCAGACAATGACATATTTTAGGCAGGAACTTGTGATTGTAAATCCATAGTGAAGTAACATTTCTGTGTTCCATGTGAACTGTGATAATTATTTTGGTGTTGACCACAAAATAGTCCATGGAAGACAGACTAGATTATTGTTATGGATACAAAACAAATACTGTGTTGTTGTAAAGGGTAACCATTTCATGCTTTCTGAACTGAAAGACTATTGTCAGTAAGTTATGGTCAGAATTCATAATAGAGCCTGAAGGACTCAGACACTCAAATGCCATTGAACTTCATAAACAGCCCAATGCTTACATCCTTTAGGCTCCTCTTGTAAATCCTTCCCTTAAATTGCAAATCTGGCCTATAAACACAAAAATCTATTAGATTGAAAGAAAGGTTTGCAATAAAGCATGGATCTCTCCTAAATCCTTTGTTCATGAGATGCTGTTCAATATGTATTAAATATACATCACTCCATGATGTTAACTCACTACTTGTAAAATCTTTTGACCTTGAACAGTTTTTACTTCTTAATTTCACTTTTGAATTCCCCCCCCCCCCCACCCCCTTTTTTTTTTACTGCCAAATATCTCTATCAAAGCTCTCTGCAATAAGAAAAATAACATTGTTCATTCTATGGTCATTGGCTCAGACTCTAAGCAAGCTAGATAAACCTGTATCTTTTTGCTTAGAGGCAAATCCTTCTTCTAGAACAGGTGCAAAGTTTCCTGTGTAGCCATTTGAAGTGCATTTTCAGCTTCCAGTCTCCTGCTGGAGTGAAATTGAAAGGACAATGGACTGACTAGAGTGTCCTTCTTAAATTTGTTTTGATTTTAGTCAAACCAGCATTTCTGCCTTTTGATTGGAATCACATTGACCTGCCCCACCCATTGGAGAAGACATCCCTATCTCCTTTTGACATGGAGATACCATTTTGCTCTGAAAAATGAACCGAATGCAAAGCACTGGGCATTTCCATAACCTCTCTGCTAACAGTTTGCCAAGAAACCCTCTTGATGTTATTTCCTGAGACAATAGTGCTGTTTCTAAGCATGCAAAGTCTGGCATATTGCAGAATCACAAGTACATTATTAAATGCAGCTTCTCCTAACTGCTCTTCTGGTATTTGTCATTGCACAGTCACTTAGAAGGTTGTTGGACACACACAAAGCACATTTTTCTGTGAATAACTCATAAAGTTTCTCTCCATAAGGAGTTTTGGACAGGTACCTTGTAATCTCCTTTCCCTGCTTTGGTTCACTAAAGTGATTATCAAAAATAGAACATTTAATTTTTCTAAATGTCAACACTTCAATTGCTTTTAATTTCTGATCTTTATTGAAGTTTGACCACAGCATATCAATGGGGACTTTAGCAATAAAATCAGTGTCTTGGTACTGGGAGGTGACATGGTTGCAGCTTTTAGATTTCCTGAAGCTCTTTACCTCTATTTATTAAGACATAAGCATGGCCATGCAGGACAGCTGATGGAAGAACCATCACTTGCTGTTACTTACTCAGAAGTTTCCATCTGTTTTCTATCTATTTTGTGAGATTACTACCCTATTGTAGTTCAGAACTAAGAGATTGTCTCTGACAAAGAAGCTTTTTGTTTGTTTGTTTGCTTTTTGTTTTTTGTTACTGCAGAGCATTATTCTGTTTGTTCGATGTAGTCATGTTAAATTATAACTTGGCAGGTCTGGGGAAGTGATGGACAGCAGGTGGCACTCGCTGTCTTGAGCAGATACAGCGTTAGTGTCTGTTTCTATAGAACAGAGAAAACAGTCTATCTTACCACTTGCAAAATTAACAGCTCAGAATAGGCAATCACTAACTGTGAATCAATTTAATTAGTGTCTTGTCAACGTGTGCAGTCACCCTTTTGATCTATATCCATATGCATGTATTTGACGTATTAGTCTTACAGTTTACAAACTGGGCATGAAGAGAAGAGGAATCAGATCATCTGACTGCAGCCCCGACTGGGCTGGGGATAGGCATCATCATTCAGCTTAAACATATTAAACATATGTGCTACTGATGTTGTATTACTGCTCAAACGTTACAGTTATATGTCTGCTCTATGTCTCTCCTGTCAGAGATACTTGCAATGAATTCAGGTAACAGGGAATATAAAACATAAAGTGGGTGCTGTTAAGCAATTGTTAGCAACTCACTGTTGGAAACCTGTACAGACCACATTTAGCAGGGTATAAGTCACATCCCTGTTTGAACCATTTTTGATTTAAGATACAAATTCCTCTATATCTTAGTAATCTTTGACTGACAACTCAGAAAATTGTTGGAACAACATATCAGAGACCAGTAATAAACTCCATTTGCTCACATTTAGCTTAATTTTCCAGGAACCTAGTGGAGAAATGAACTCATATTTTGTTTGATAGTCTAACTGACAAACCTTGTGTGGAAGTGGGGGCATCCAGTTGCTTTGTACAAAGTCATGACAGAAACTGACTTTATAACTGTCAGATGCAGGGTTGGTCAGAATGAGGCCTGATACTCATATTGGAAAAGTCATATCAATAAAACCAGCGATTTCTTTGATTTTAGAGTAATGTGCATGAAAATAATATGTTTGTTTGGTTTTTTTTTCCCCAGAATGCCTTAATGAAAACGTGGCTTTTCAAGCAGATTCAGTTGCTCTATGAATCAAAGTTCCTAAGAGCTGAATTCTGCCACCTTTCACTGTGTTTAAGAATGCCACTGGAGCAGCTGGATACACAGCATACTTGTCAGGGGTGAGAGTGATTTCCATGTGCTGTAGATACAAAGTATAATAACAGTGCAACCAACATTCTCTAAAATCCATACTAAAACCAGAAAAAATTACTTGCAGAATTATTTGTCCACAGAAATTATTTTAACTTCTATTTTATGTTGAGGAAACCAGCAGTGCAAACAAATGAGTTCTCAGCAAACTCTTAGGTGATTTCCCTACTAGCTGCTTCTTCTGGCTCCTCACATGCAAGCTATGACAGCTGAAGAAGGAGGGACATTGATTCTCTAGGCTCTCTCCACACCTAAGGAAAAGTTTCTGTGGCTTTACATTATTTATCACATGTTTTTTGAAATGGAAAGATGGACCAAAGGCACAGTATGGAGAATGGGATGAGATGAAGAAGCTGTACCCTGGCTCTCATGCAGCACGTATCTACTCTACAGGTATTTGGGAGCCTCTTTTTCTGACTGAAAATAACCCTAGTTGTATTGTTAGGTGAGAAAAAAAAAAAACCTTCAGAGAACATCCAAGTTCTGATGTTTTATATGAAGCTGATTATACTGTTTGACATTATTGATGTTGACAGTAATTGTAAAGTGAATTTGGAGAGATTAAGTGTATAGGGGTATTGTCTGTAATTTTTAATAATCCTCTTCTTTTAGCTTCTGAAGAAAAGGAACATGATTGTTGTGGATGTATTAATGGAATCTGCCTGTCAAAATAATGAAATTGAAAAAGCTTTTATTGAGTATGTATATCACAGAAATGTTAGCATTACATATGTCCCTTGTGCCAAATGTATTACCACAGCAATAAATGGAGAAGTATCAACAGGAATATGATGATGCTTAAAAATCCAACATATATCGACACTAATACAATCAGACCAATGAGCCAAATTCAACCAAATCATAGAATCATAGACTATCAGGGGCTGGAAGGGACCTCGAAAGATCATCTGGTCCAGCCCCCCTGCCAGAGCAGGATCACCCAGAGCAGATCACACAGGAATGCATCCAAATGGTTCTTGAATATCTCCAGAGAGGAAAACTCAACGACCTCCCTGGGCAGCCTGTTCCAGTGCTCTGTCACCCTCACAGTGAAAAAATTCTTCCTCAGGTTCACATGGAACCTCCTATGCCTCAACTTCCACCCATTGCCCCTTGTCCTGTCACTGGGCATCACCGAAAGGTGGCTGGCTCCATCCTCCTGACACTCGCCCCTTATGTGGTTATAAACATGAATGAGGTCACCCCTTAGTCTCCTCCTCTCAAGCTCCAAGCCCCAGCTCCCTCAAGCTCTCCTCATTAAGTAAGATGTTCAACTTCCTTAACCATTTTTGTGGCTCTGCGCTGGACTCTCTCAAGCAACTTCCTGTCCTTCTTGAACTGAGGGGGGCCCAGAACTGGACACAATAATTTGTAACAGTTTCTATTAGCATTTAATGTTTATTTTTTTAGTTGCTTCAAGTATTATTCTAATAGGGAATTATTAAGAAGTCTGGAAAGCAAATTTAAACTCTTTGATGTCAGGTGCAGTATTACAGGGCCAATTTCCTCCCCTCAGTGAACCTCATCATGTGAGGTATCATTCATCATACAGCTCTTCAGCTTGGGGCTGAGATTTTCCATGAATGATTGGCCAGCAGACACAAGACAAATATAAGATGAAATTCAATCTAATAACTGATAAGTGTTGTGGCCAGAAAAGTATATAACAGACATCATAATGCAGAGGGTTTGTGAGAGTTACAGTGAACCAGTCAGTAAGACCATCTTATTACAGAAAATACATAAAATAAACACAGTTTTGCTAAAATAGAGGTAGTAATTATATCCAGGTAGACCTAATGCTTCAGTTGAAATGTATTACCTTTGGGTATGAAATTCCTGTCCTGGGAAAGCTGTTGATGAAACGAGAAACCAGAGGAAAGGGACGAACATGGCAATGGATGTGAACCAAGCACCTGGACTGGCTTGCTGAAGTAAAGAGAAAACTGAAGGAGGAATGAGTACAATCAGCACTTGAAATATGTTACCATGAATTGTTCTCCCTCTCTATGGAGACTAGGACGTGAAGTATATAATTGCACTTTGCTTGAGGGAAAATGGTCAATTTTCCAGTGTTAGCATGGGAACAGATTACTTAAGGATACAGTGGAATTGTCATCTTTGAATAACTTAAAACACATCTGAATGGTCAAAATGTATCTGATCATCTGAAGAGGAGAATGGACTAGATAAGAGGTACCCAAACAGTTGCCTGCAATCTGCAAGGGCATTGCATGCAGCTTAAAGGAAATATGGAATCCCAGAACAAATGACCTTTTGATGTCCTTTAGTGCAAAGATTTTGTTTCATTTGTAGAAGGCTCCATATTGTTAGTGCTATATAACATGGGCTAAATAAATCTTAGGAATAAAAAATTGCTAGGACAGGAAACTGGTGATGGGAATTTATTTTTTAAAATTTGTTGAAAAGGTTTTTGCAAGCAGCAGCTCAACCTTTTTCTGTGTTTCTAATGTACACACATATTAACCGGATCATATGTCTGCAGGAAATTTACCTGCCTGAAGATGAAGGATTTCACGTCACTGTTAAAAAGCATATAATACATGACACCACCACCCTGTCTTCAGAATGTGTGCTCTAACTAGGGAGTCTATGATCAGGAATTCTGAACAATGCAGGAAGAAATGAATGTGTCAGCCCTTAAGCATCAGGTTAGTGAGTCAAAGTCTGACTTGGTAAAGCAGGAGACACTTTTTTCTCATCAAACGCTTCTAAGAATATGGAATCAAAAGTTAGTGCTGCAGCTGTAGATTGACAAGTTAAATAGCACAGCAGAGCTGCAGAAACACAGGAATGGAGAGGTAACATCTCTGTCGTGGCGTATCACACAGCCCCGAGGCTGCTTGGAACAAGAGCTTGTGTGGAGCACTTGGTAGTGTTTGCAGGTGGGTCTGTTCAAAGACTCATTTATTTTTCTTTCCTTCCAAGAATGATTAATTTCTGTCTCTTAAATGTAAACCAGCTGTTGCTCCTCTTTTTAAATGACCTGACAGCAGCGCTCGAGGCCAGCAGTCTCTGCGGGCAGACTGACAGCACAACTCCACCTGCTCCACAGCCTTCTCCTGCTGAACCTGAGGAGCCGTGAAAGTCAGGGCGATGGAACTGTACTTGACTGACTGACTTCCGAGGAGGAGAGGATGCACAGGCAAATCCTGAAGCTTGCCATTCAATTAGTGAACAACCCTGCCGCTGGCAACAGGGGTGAACTACAGCTAGTACCAAAGAGCTGAACTCAGATGTCGTTTTGCCATTCCTATACACGCATAGCAACATGCTCCTCCGTATGCCAATAGTTCAGAAATGCCTAAAATACTTGAAACAGTTCTGTCTCAGCCTCACTTCAGCTGCTGGCAACCATTAGACTGTTTGCCTCTTCTTTGTTGAACTGGCATTGCTGGGAGCAACACCACTGGCATGACAATGATTGACAGGAGACGCTGCATCGAGAGGCACTAATTGGGTGAAACACGAGTAGCAGACCACAGCTTGCTGGGCAGTCAGCTGGAAAGGTGAAGGGACTTGCAAAACGACCTGGACTCCCTGCTGATGGGGAAAGGGCAAGGCATGAGGGCTGAACAAGAGAGGAAGGAAATGCCTGTGCGAATCTATAATCCCAGCGGTAGCATAAGCCCATGTGATCAACCCAGCCCTTTGCCAAGGAAGGAAATGATTTAGGTGACTATTCTTTTTGGGTTGAAAAATGAGAATTACTGTGGTGCCTAAAAGCACGAGAGACTTATTTGCATGCCCTGTCATCTGGAACATGTTACATTCCTTTCCGTCCTGGTGGCTGTCACATTTTTCATACCACGGCTCAGTTCTTACTAGATAACCTTCTGACAGACCACCTATGTCTTTATCCCTGCATGGGCTACATCTTCCTTTCCTCTTGGGAAGATGCTATTCAGATGCCTCTGGCAATTACAGCAGCTGCTTAAAAGCAACCAAGAAAGTACCTTTTAAAATCCAGTTGTTTCAACTAAAAAATGGACTCTTCATTGTCGTGATGAATATGAATGCACAGAATCAGAGTAAAATAATGCCATTGTCATGAGCAAGGCTTTGGGAACCTCTGTACCCTCTCATTTTAGACATAAACCTAAATGCTAGGCTTGATCCCTGTTATTCTCTCTCTTCATTATAGAAACATGGAAGGCAGTTCATCCTTGCTGTGGGAAGAGTTGTATGACAAAGAAGAAACATTGCCATTCTTCAGTACACACAACCTGATTTTCCTTCTGTGTGGACAAGATTTCCTTCCACATTACCATCATAATATCTTTATTGACTTCAGATGGTAAGTGTTTTGTGGCAGATATTGCATCTTTGTATTTGCTAACAAGGTAGCAAGACAGATGGCACACCTAAAATGTACCATGAGACATATGTTTTTATGTAAGTAGTCAAAGATTTTCAGTACCCAGGAATGTATATTTACTATTGTTAGTAAATACTTTATGTGAATATTGGTCAGCTGATGATCTGGCACAGTATCTACAGCAATTCATGAGAAAAAAAAAATCTATATTCCAAATGCCTACCTAATTTTTGGAAGACTTGAATTAAAATTCACGTTGCTAATCAGTAACAGGAGGTTGACAAGGTGTTTGTGCTCTTGTGTTAATATTCAGAGCCATGTAATATGAACTGAAGAGTAAAATATTCCTGTAAATAATTGGTGTAGAGACAATGAAATAAGTTATTTAGTCCTGCCAGCCAGATTTCAAATACCTCATGGTAGCTGAAAAACACGAAGGGCAGAAACTCTGTAAAATGAGTTTGTGGCTCAGAACGAGATAGTAAGAGAGGGAAAAAATAAACCAAACCCACGAGATGCTTTTGGTTGGGGAAAAGATCAAAGGTAAAGGCAGAGCAATTGCTTTTGGAAATCTCTTCAGGAGCAGCATTTCATGCAGACACCTGCTGGGTGCCGTCTGCTGCTCTCTGCAGTTGTATGGTCTGTGCCAAGGAGAGTTTTGGGGAATGTTTACAAAAATGTGTGAATTGCTGATATAACATACCACAAAGTTCTGTTATTTTATTTACGCCAGTGTTTTATTTCTGTGGATGATATGTTCCTATACACTCACAACACCCTATGGCATATTGGGCTGGGTAGCAGGAAAATGTCTTTATTGAAAGAGGATCAGGCATTGGAATGGGTTACCCAGGGAGGTGGTAGAGTCACCATCCCTGGAGGTGTTAAAAAAATATGTAGACATGGCACTTCAGGAGATGGTTTAATGGCCGGGGTGGCGTTAGGTCAGTGGCTGGACTTGATGATCTTAGAGGTCTTTTTCAACTGAAATAATTGTATGATTCTATGACTTTGAGATATTAGAACTAGCAGTACCTTGGAGTGCTGCTGCAGTACAAGCAATGACTGCAGGTTTTTCTTCACTGATTCTTAAAACAAAACCAATGCCTTTCAAAATGTCCTCAAGCGATCTCTAGGCTCTGGATGGTTTACAAGTGGGAGATACTACAAACCCTATCCAGAGTCCACTGGGTTTTCACAAAGTATGAATCTAGACTAGCTTTAAGTATTTGTCTTCCAAGCAGAAAACAAGTATCTGTGGAAATTTTTACTAACTTCTGACATCACATGAAATATTTGACCTGGACAGCATGCAATCAAAGTGGCAAAAGTAATTTATCATATATTTTCCATATGCCTAGTTTATCCTACCATTGAAACACACACTTTAAAACTACAAAGTGTTAATGAGAAATAGCTTGTTCTTTATCAATGTCCTGATTTTGATTATTACATAATATTTTAAAGACAATGTGTATCTGGGAGCTATAATTTTTTTCAGCTACTGGATGAAATAGAGGCACTCTGCAACAGGGATGCAACCCGTGAATACAAAAGCTCTTTTAAATTATAAAACAAAAGCTGGCCAAGCAACCAGGCCTCCTTTTCATCTTCTTGTCAGCCCAGCTCAAGACATAAATACCCTGAGTGAGTAATACATCCTCAGAGTGACAACACTGGGCCATCACTCACTTGGAAAAGCCACACAAACTGTAGTTCTGATAAGATGCAAGAGGAGATTGAAGCACTGTTGTTGTGCTGCAGGCAATGCAGTAAAATGTCATCTGAAGTACAGAGTGACCAGTTCTCAAAGCAGTGTTGAGAGTTCCAGGTCCTCATGCACTCTGCCTGCAGAAGGTGTAGAAGATGTCTAAATTTTCCAAAAGGACCTGAGAGAATAGAGGTCTCTTTGGACACTCTAGGCCTAATGACAGGAGGGCTACACTATTGCAAGGTGGTATACAGAGAGTGAAAAAAAGAACCTTAATTTAATATGAGTGGTTTATAGTGATCAATGAACTTATGCAGAGCCTTAGGTTGCCATTAGGCTCTATTTGATTACACAGCATAATGCTGAGCAATCTGCCTGGTGCTGAAGGGACCTCTTACAGTCGTGATGAAAGGTTCTTGGTTAGAAAGATGTGACACAGCATCTCACCATCACAGAACGACCAGGCTCTGCTGTGTAGCTTATGCTAGCTCTTTCAATGCAGCAAAACCCATAATGCCAAGGAAGAGTCCCCTTTAGTCACATACATGAACAAAAGTTAGTCAGGGT
>VWYK01119442.1:3247-14546 GCA_013399775.1 Semnornis frantzii
TGTCGCGCACGCGTGTTTAAAGGGAAGCAGGGGGGGGGGGGAGAAAAAAAAAAAAAAAAAAAAAAAAAAGTCTGCCAACTTCTTATACCGGGATAAACCATATATAAATAAAGTATGCTGAAGAGCAATGTTGGGCAGGGAGATGAAGATAGGCTACAAGAATTCTTTCTGTGACCTTTAAATAAGTGAAATGAGTGGGGAGCGTATCCCCTCTAGGACACCCAGAAGGAGAATGCAGACAGATTAGTTGAAGATGTCTGTTCGGTATTAGTGTGGGTCCACAAGTGCACAGCTGCCAAAGATGGAATAACAGGCTGAATAGGGAGATGGTTTGGGCCAAAAGTTCAGAAATGGCTTTTTTGCAGTCTGGGGGTTTTGTTTGTTTGTTTGGTGGGGTTTTTTTGTTTGTTTGGTTTGGTTTGTTTGTTTGGGGTTTTTTGTCATTTTGCTCCAAGTCCTACAGGATGAACTGATAAGAAGACTTCTGCAAACTTGTCAGCCTGTTATTTTTCCTATCAGTAACACAGAAATGTCATCTTTGTGGTGTGTTATTAAGGCAAATAAGAGTCAAGATTTTGACTAACTTACTATTTGCTGCAACTATTTTTGATCAGTTCTTCAGTATAAGCCATGGCATAGGAGCATTAAGGTGGATTTTGAATGTAAATCGAGAATACTTTCCGGTGGCATTTTAAAAGGGCCTTCCTAGGGAGACAGTAGAGTACTCTCCTGGGAGCTGATGTTGCCTTAGCTGGGTCCAGGAACGGCCAAAGGAAAACGATCATTCATTGCAATTTAAAGCAAAACCATTAAACAAAATTGTGCATTCACTGAAGGTTTTCTGTTCTCCTGTGCAGTTACTGTGTGTGTGTGATGCTCTAACCAGAAGAAACCGCTGCTTTGTTTGCAGACAGCCCTGCCGGAATGTTCCCTTTTCTTTCTGGTGATGTGTGTGCATGATAGAGGACCCTGTGGAAAGATGTTTTGAATTGTCAAAGGAATGAATTAGCTTTATTGTGTTGTGACCTAAATAGGATCATCAGATCAATCAGTCTGCTGCTTTTCTGTCCTCTCTGGCTTACGTTGTGCTACATCTCCTTCTCATCTTCCTCTGCCTTCCCCCTGCCCCCGCCGATCAGCCTCTCTTCCAGAGCCTGCAGTCATAATCCCTTACAGCATGAATAAGAGGGTGCTGCTGGTGTACCCTCTGTAAAGCAATACCTGCTTCGTAATTGTCTGTGTGGAGACAGGCTCAGCCCCCAGCTCCCCTGCCAGTTTGATGGGACGTGGATACCTCTTGGCTTTCTGTTGCAGTGGCTTTGGGATAAAATAATTTTTTTCTCCTTTGTTCGGTCTCCCCTGTGCATTCTCCTTCTCTTCCTCCTGATCCCAAGTTTAATGAATTGTAATTTCTCAGTGGCCGAGGAAGTATCGCGCTTCACCAAGGCTTAGCTTGCCTTGAAAGAGGCCATTGTGAGCGAGCTGAGCTGCAGACAGGAGGGCAGCTGAATGCGGTGCCGCCTGGGACTGCCTTTGTGGAGGGAGCACTTTTGTTCTCCTGAAAGATGCAGGGAGAGGATCAGCCGGGACTGGCTCTGGAGAGAGGGTGGGAGCAAGAAACTCCTCCTAACCATGAATTACTGACTCCTGTGGTCTGCGGTGGTGGCTTCAACTCCATTTAAACACCAACAAGCGTTTGACGGCATGGGTGAAGGTGGGCGGAATAGGCATAAAAGCTTAGGCAGGAGTTTTGAAAGCACTTGTGGCGTTCGGTCTTTATCTCAGATGCTTGGTGTTTCTTAATGACAGAAGTCTTACCTATAAGTAAAGGTGCAGCTTTCAAGACCAGATCGGAGGCAGGCGGCAGGAGCCTTGTCACCTGCAGGAAGGGCTTTATAACCCTGCCGGGGCTCTGGCTCGCCCTGCAGACGCCTGGGTGCATCTGGGCAGCCTGGGGAACGGGTGCGTGGAGGTCACTCCCCTAGCCGCACCCCTCCGGGGATAGCGGCAGCAGCTGGGAGGAGGCAGACGGGAGTGGCAGGGAGCAATCCCGAGCACGTCCTACGTGGACCTGCTCCTGCGGACAGGCTGTAAACAGCTGCCCTTCAACAGCTTCTTCCCTGCGTGTCCCCTGCAAGCTGCTGGGAAACTTGTTCTGAGCGAGTGTCCGTAAAAAGCAAAGGCATCAGTCAACTTAATTGTTTTGAGTAGATCTGCTTACCAACGTTTCTGCTTTCCCTTTTGTTTATTGAACCTCTGGAGACTCCTTGGAAGAGCTTCCGTGCAGTTCTCAGCTCAGTTGTATGGGTTTAGTTTTTCTTTTCTCTTAAAATGTTATCACTACTGCATAGTATTTTAATGGAGGATTCTTCCATAGTCTGAGTAAAGCCACTAAGGCTTACAACCTAGAAGTCTGAAGTTTTGAGATGATGTGTGTTAGTAGCTTGGTGCATCATTCCTTTCATGAACCTCATATGTGTGTCAGGTTTGCCACTCCTTCATGGAAGTGGTAAAATTTGGCTTCATTTGTGTGAGGGAGCAGGAATGGGTTCCTTTTAACTCTTCTTGAGGGTTTGTTTGGGTTTGTTTTACCTTAGTACTCCCTAAATTTCATACTGCATGTGTGCACAGGCTGATGAATGTCAGTTAGAAGGTGAATGAAGAGTTGCTGCTCTCAGACATGTTTGTGTACCTGAGACACAGCCGCTGCCAGGTCTGCAGCTGGGGAAGTTGCTCCAGCCATGGTTGTGAACAACCTAAATTCATCCCTTTTCAACAGTTCCCATTTATAAAGCCACATCTTCTTCAATGGATCTGGTGCACTAGTGCAAAGTTCAGGGCATTGGGTTGTGAATGGGGGCTCTACAGGAGAGCCCCCTCCCCCAGGGGCTGGTTTTAAGTATTTCCATGGAAGCCAAATATTTTCAGATTGTTTCACAGGCGCCATTGTTTTATGTTGCTATGAACGTGGAGGAATAGCTGTTCCAGATGGCTGTTGCAGAGCAGGTCAGCTGGAAGGCCCCTCTAAAGAGGGCAGAGAGCAGAAAGAGGAGTGAAGGAATGGATGCAGTGTTTCAGGCATGCCATGCACAAGCAACCACTCGTGTTCACTTCTCAGCTTTATGTACGTGGTCTGTGTTAGAAATTAAAGACAGTTTAACTACTCAGAAACTATTATAACATGAATTTAGAAAGACACATTTTATTAATGCTTGTGTTGCACATTCATGATTCTGAGTGTGCTTTTTGGCACTGCATCTTGTGCCTCTTGTTTTATTTGCTTTGATCTCTGAGTTGTTAGGAAGGAGTCCTAGGAATCCTTAGCAATCTCCTCTAGTATGAAGTGAAAAGTGGCATGTGCTAAAAATCTTGAAATTTCTATATTACTTGTGATAGTACCCTTGTGAGTGGGCATGTGAGTATGATCCCTTCTTTCAATGATGTGAGCACTGAGATGGTAGGTTAATACTAACTTGTCTAAGGTGTGTCACAGAGCAAGGTCTCCCCAGTCTGCTACTTCTGAGTCATTTTCTTTTAAAGAACAGGTATCACAGTGTATGCACACCTACTGTTCATGCTGGATTTATTTAGTTTTAACAAACTTACACTTTTTTTTCTCTCAAAGTCACTTTAGGTGGGTGGTTTTGCTGTTGTTTGGGGGGGCGCTTGTCGTTTTGTTTTCTGGGTTGGCATTATTGGAGGCAAAAGTCCTTTACCTGTTTTCATAATGACTGCAAAAGAAATTTTCTCAAACTGCTTCATCTTTCTCTTACTGTAGAGAGATGGGCTGCAGAGAAGCACACTAATTCCATGCTTTCAGTTCTAGGAGAACTACCATTAGAAACCAATTGCCTGTTTCTTGTGACAGAGAAAGCTCCATTTTAAATAGTATGCTGAATTTCATAGAAGCCGATGGGTTTGTCTCAAATGGGAAAGAGTTTTGCTCCTTGTTGACCTAGCACCAGTCTCTGAGAGATGCAAATACAAGCAGCCAACTGATATTTCCTTTGGGGTATTCTCTTTTGATAGCCATTTTTTATGTTTGACTTCTTTATCAGCATGACTTGAGGGAAGATGGAAGGAGAGATGAGGATGAAAGACAGACATCATCTTATGTGTCGTTTGTTACTGGGTTTGAATAGCTGCCTACCTACTTGTGATGAGGACTTGAGGACAGCCATTAGGCTCTCCTTAGGCAAGAGAAATGCTTCAGGGTGGGCTGAGGATCCAGTAACAAAGAACAACACTGGGCTTGGTACACATTACAGGTGAAAGGGAGAAGGATTCCTTGAGCCTTCCAAAGTACTCGGGATCAAAGTACGCAGGGCGAGGCCTTGCAGAGGGGGAAAATCTTGCTTCGCCGGCCTGGAAAGCCTCTCTGAGGTGCTATAGAGACCTCAGGAACAGCGTCTCGTTGCCAGTAGCGCAATCTCCCGCAAATGTTAGCTTTAAACTGTTAACTTCCCTTTGCAATGGTACAGTAGCTGCCCATCCCACTTACAGAGGCACTTCTTGCGCTCAAAGATCACCACCACAGTGGAAAAAGTTACTGCCTTCTGGGTTTGTTATCAGAAGACAACGCTTCTGGAGTTAGAAATGGAATCAGTTTGCACTTGTACTCCAGAGCATGTCCAGCAAGTGTGCATGTAAAGTGGTTTTAATGATGGGAAAATCCTAATTGGAGAAGTGTTGTGTGTGTGACTTGAAAGGAAAAATAATACTCAGTAGTTTCCGTGTTATCGGCATTTGATGCTGGGGACATTTTTTATTTGAAGTAATCGATAGAAATCAATACAAAAGCAAGGCTGCCTTCCTCACCATTGCTACCATGGCACTGTGGTGTTCTGTCCTTTTGGCTGAGTCAAAATGTCTCTTGGACCAGCTGCTCGGGAAGGACCTGCTGCTAACGGCACTGTCGTGCTTGTAAAATCTCTGGGTTTGAAAAATACTGATGACTGTATGCCAACAGTGATGGAGACATTTTTTTACAGTCTGTTCTGTGCGGTGCTGAGCCTTAGCCATTTTATGAACATGAAGTTCCTGTGGAGCATCTGCTTTTCACTTGCTGCACTCCAGAAGCCAGATCCTGCTGCAGCTTCGGGGTCAGTCTGAACCCCCTGCTGCTGCCTTTTTCTTTTTCCTGAGGAAAAAAATCCTTTTCATTGTTGACTCGAGGGGGTTTCCTTAGCTTCCTTTGTAGGGGAGGGCTTGCTTCTTGAGCCTGAACGTTGTGCGAGGGGCATGCCCTGCTGAGCACTTTGGTTTGGTGCTTAGCATTTTCTCTTCAACTGCTGCATTCCTAGGAAGGATGACCGTGGACCTCTCTGTACAGTGACTTATCTCTTTAATTAATGCGTGAGGCTATAACGTGAATCTGAAAGAGCTGGGCTACTTCACCTCTACACAATTTCATCTGATGAATAACAGGTTCTCTGTCAGCCAGCAATAACTCGATTTTGTTTTCTGTGTTTCTGGTCAGAGATGACGCTAATAAGAATAAATTAGATATTTAACTGAATGAAATTCAATATGTAAAATAGAGGGCTAGTGTCGCAGGCAGTGGTAATGAATACGGGGCTCTGGAAGGGCAGGCAGTGCAAAGGGGAGACTGCATGTCGCAGCCAGCTAAACCGCAGCTTTTGGGTCCTTAGAACGGGAGTGAGAGGGTGGGAAAGAAAAAGGGTGTGTGTGGATAGAATGGGAGCGGTGGGAACGCAGGGCATCCTGATTTGCACGAAAATGCAACTCATTTGCAGCTGGAAAGAGCTGCAGAGCAGGGGCCGGGTGGGGGCGGGGGCTGCCCGCCTGCCTCTCTCCGGCAGACGGGCACCGGGGAGGTACAAAGGGCGGGGAGAGGGAGGAGGAGGAAAAGGGGAAGGTGCCGGCGTCTCGCCGGGCAGAGCCGGCTGGCACGGTGGGTCGGAGAGCGCTCACCTGCCAGCTCGGACTTTCCGGAGCAGCCAAACTTGGAGAGCGGAGCAGAGGATGAAAAGAACTGAGTAAAATGCATGGATAGCAAGAAAGCGCGATTTTTGATTCTGTGCGAACGCTTCTTCTTTCCTGCTCCTCCTGTTTTTCATGTTGGACCTGGCTGTTTGCAGCCCTCAAGGTTAACATGTGAGGAGGAAAGATTCAGGCTAAAGAATTGTAAATAGTTTCGTGCATCAGGAAGATCTAGACAGATTTTAAGTTGTAATTTCAGGGAAGAAAGGCAAAGAGGATTGTCTGGGGAAGAGGAATTTGCCGTGTGGAGTTTGAACAGGCTTGGTCTGGAAAAGTCACCTTTCTGCAGCTCCTCCTTTCTATGGGATTTAAACTCCGGGATTGCAGTTCAACACTTTGAAAATGGTGGTTTTCATCAACACAAAGCTTAAATCTCTCATGAAATTTTTAAAGCGAAAGAGTAAGTAGTATGCGTGCTCGCTGTCCTTTGAAGAGACAGCCGAAAAGGAAAGTGCAATTCCCTTAGGCTCCGGTCCTACTTGCCTTGTGTCCTGCTTCTTTGGAGCCGCCTCTCCATAGAGTAGTTTCCAGTGTGCGAATGCAGCCTCATAAGGTGCCATAGGACCTCTGCTTTGGGATGCTGCGTTGTTGCTTTTGAAGTGCTTCGTCAGTGTGGTTCTGAAGGCAGCAAACTTCTTTGTGAAGTGAGCTGAAGCAGCTTGGCAACAAGGCTGAGCACGCCAGTGTCACTTGCAGCTGAGCACAGGTGTCCTGCGATGCGCTGGGGCGTTCTTCCAGCGCTGGACAGACACCTACCTGCCTCTGTTTGGGCAGCTGCTGGGCACATGTGTAGCTGTGGACTTGTGTCTCTGAGGTATCTGCAGAAAGCTTTATCTGAGCAGAGTTTTTCATTCTCAAGATGCTGTGGTTTCAGAATGGCTTTTAAAATTTCAGATCTTCATTTAACGTATGAAAAGAAGCAAACTGTGCTTGAGAGTGAGTGCACAGAACCCCTGTCAACTAGTTTTATTGACGGTTACTGTGATCAGCAACAAACTTTAGTTTTGGTATGGTGGGGCTGCAGCCAGACAGTAGGCTTGGCTGCTATTTCCCTCCTCTTCCCCTAGCCTTACTCGGCTCTCCACCCACCCTTCTGCTCAGCCTGGGGATGGTGGGCGTTGCTTTTTGGGCAGATCGTTGATTATACCTACCACTTTTCCTGTAATGTCAGGGTGCCTGATTGCTGTAACCACGTAGGTGGTGTCTTGTCACGATTTAGGTTTGACCTCTAGTTAGCAAGAACAGGAAAAGCAGGTGGAGACTGAATGTATGTCAGCCTTGTTGCAACCAGTGTGTGAGAGGGGAGAGAAGGTAGCACCAAGCCACCTCAGCGATTGATTAATCGAAAGTCTTCAAAGACCTTTTTTGAGACCCTGATACTAATCTAGAAATAAAGAAAAGCAGTTAAGACACCCCTCCCCCCAGCACGCCCACCCTCCCCCCAGGTTCTCTTAGGACAAAACAGGCATTGGGCTGTGGGTAGGTTTTGAAGCAAAAGACGTAACTTTTCTTTAATGAATTCCGTCTGAAATGATCCTGATGCACAGTAGTGTTAGGAAAGGGGTATTTTTTCAGATAACAGAAGACCGTTGCCTTCATTTTGCTTTTCAGTTTTACACCTCCCCTGCATCAGACAAACTTCACAAAGTGATGTGACAGCAGCAGGCAATGCCCAGGCATCAAAGCAAGTGAAGAGAAGATGCAGAGCTGGTAGCAAGGCCAGCACAGCAGCAGGGCAGGTGCTCCTGAGGCACCACAGCTATAGTGGGATTTTGTGCTCGGGGGGCTAAAAGCAAGGATGTGCAGTACACTGACTGAAGGCAAAAAGGTGCCTGAGTGATCATAAAATACAACCTCCAAACTGCCCTTTTCCTGTTATTACAGGGTGGAGGGATAAGGCCATGTAACCGTATGAGTTTTTATTGGTGATAAACTTTAAACAAAAGGTAATGGCTGTATCTTGGGAAGCATAAAGGATAAACAAATCTTAGCAATATGTGCTTTCGCTGATTCATTACTAAGGATTCATTAGATGTCTGTAGGGAACTTTGAACTTGAGCAAGGTCTCTATTTTATTTTCATGTGTGTATTGGCTGGAAGAGGTGGCCAGAACAATCCTCCTTCTGTACTGTTGTGTTTTGAGCAGTATTTGCCCAGGGAGTTACTGTTGTCCGATTCTGGTTTCCACTCGTGGCAAGGGAAAGTAGCTAATTTGTTGGCTTCCCTGGGATCTTTGTTCCTGGTTTGAGCAAGGATGAGGTCAGAGAAAGTTATTTCCTGATGCAAATGAACCTATCATAATCTCTCTTGGTGACTGTCATGTTCCCAGGGTGACCTTTGAGCAAGAGGAAATTATATTGCAATTTACAGTGCCTGTTGGGATCAGGGGAATGGGGATACTGATATTATTTGTGTAAACTGGGAGGGGAAAACAACTGCAAGTAAACACAACAGTGAGTGCAAATATGGCAAGAGGAAAAGGTGCACAACAAATTTAGACTAGAAATGAGAGCAAGGATTTTAACTGTCATGGCAGTGATATCCTAGAGAGCATTTTGATGGGACAATCTTTTTTTTGTTGCAAGGTAATGCACAAAAAAATTAACATGTGTGGTTTCAAGGTACAGTGATCTACAATAGCATTTGTATTGTCTCTTTCTGCAGCTGTTTCCAACTTAGATGAAGAGAGCAGGTGGACTGTGCACTATACCGCTCCATGGCACCAGCAGGAAAATGTCTTCCTGCCCTCCTCAAGACCACCCTGTGTGGAGGACCTGCACCGACAAGCCAAGCTGAACCTCAAGTCAGTCCTAAGAGGTAAGAGATGCTGCTACTGCCACATGTCCAAAAGGGCAACTGGTTCCTGTCACAGTATTTGCAAACATATCCAAATTCAGAGGACGCTTATGTATTTTCTGTCTGCAGCATATCGGGATTGTTAGTGGGATTTACGGACTCAAGTGCAGGGACAGGGCAAAAAGGTTTTTGCTGTGAAGAGAATGGAAAAGGGGAAAATCTTGTGTCTTTTGGCCATTTCCATTCAATATTTGGAGTGTTTCCAGAATGGTACCTTCCATTTCACTAAGTCCTGCATTACTCATTTATGTTTTAGTATAAGAACCACATCAGAGGTGGTGTCTTTTGTTGTTGTACACTGTCCTTTCTAGGGATGGAAAGGCACTAAGGGCAGAGAAGGGAAACCAGGAACAGGGCACTCACAAGGACTCTTTCAGTAGAGAAAGTCCCTTTTTTCAGAAGGGTGCAACATGTTTTTAAGGAGCGTTTTTTGCCCTTAGTATCTGCACTGGGAGTGCACCTGTATGGTGGACATGGGAGATGTTGTGTAAGTGCAATCATGAGGACAGAGGCAGGTAGCCGTCGAGACAGACTGCAGAACATTTATCCTTGGGCCAAAAGTAAAGTTTTAAATTACAACTTGAGGTCTGTTTTTTTAGAAGTGATTAACCTAAGTTTTTCTTTGCATTGATTGTGTAACAAAGGGGGTTACTCTGCAAAGAGCCAACTCCCTTTCTGTTTCAGTTCCCTTTCTGTTTCAGCAGGAACTGCAGCTACTTGATACCTTGCAGAGTTAACCTGATTTAAAAGAGTATTGTCATTTTTGTTTAACACATTTTTGTTTTTTAACGTGCAGAGAACTTCATTATGCATGTCTGAATAGAGAAGTGTTTGGCTGCTGTGTTTTATTTCTCTTGCTGTTTCTCTAAATTGATTTTCACCATCTTTTACTAGGTGCCTTTTGTTATCATTTAATAGGGGAGTCTTGACAGCCACTATTTTTAGCTCACGGGTGGCTCAGCAGATAGCCTGTGTGTCCTCTATACTTATTACTGGATTAACACTTCTGTGCAGCACTTTAGCCTTGAAATGCTTATTGTTTCTTTGAAGGCACATTTACCAGTTCTTTACAGAAGAAAAATATTTCCTTGCTTTAGATTATAAAGAACATTGCTATGGTTATGGTTAGTTTATTGAAAACTTCAGCTGCTTTTCTATTTTTCTGTTGTTTATTTGAGACTATTATCAAAGAAAAGCGCGCAGTCTAAAACTGTTCTGATTTTTCTCTTGTGTTTTATCAGAAATATATCTACTGCACATCCACCTTTCATTATATAAATGTATAGGTAATATATTTGTGTGAAACTAAGTGATATATCATGCTTCCCCCATCTTGCACATCTGAAGCTATTTCGATCTGCTGGGTTTTTTCTTCTGGATCTGTTGCTCTTCATTAAACAAAAGCTGTTCAGTACTTCTATAACTTACCAGTTAGCCATTTGTATTAAATAATCTGGCTTGTGCACGTGATGTAGGTCTCCTTGGTAATTAATTGAATTTCAATTTTATGCTTTCAGGGTAGTAATAGAGAGAAGAAACTGTGATGCCTTCACCAGACATCAGTCTGCTGACTTTAGTCATCAAAACTCTGCTATTTATTTATTTATTTCTCTGGGCTGTATTCGTTCCCTAAGAGCAGTTTTAAAATAACTCCTTATTGTGTCCTCTGGCTCTCCTGAGTAGCTGCAGCATGAATTTAACACTATTTTCAGTAATTTCATTCTTCCCTGTAGGATCTCTGAGTAGTAAAAGAGGCACTGAGGAAAAGTTTCTTTAATCAATTTCACTCTGTTGCTGCTTAAGCCAGAACTGTCAAATCAAGAAGACAGTGGTGCTTCTGTTCACATTTAGAGGGTTGGGTTAAAAGTTCTGTAGCCAGAGCTGAACTTCATTCAGTATAAAAGTACTGTTGAAATTGTGACATAATTGTGACAACTGCCAAACAGCTTTTCCACCTGCTGCTTTAGAAAAGACAGTTTTCCAAAGCTTCTTAATGGGTAGAAGGTAAATTCAGTGCTATGTGATTATAGCATAGATAAACCTTGAAGAAAAGTAGTCTCGTGAGAGACACCATTTGGCTATCTTGGGAACTTTAATTCTGCATTTCTTGGCCTCATGATGAAGCTGCAGTTTGACATCATGATGTTTCTAATTCTTTGGTTGAGATGAAGTGTGGGACAGTGGAATGGCAGTATGTGACCCAAAATGCTGTGCAAGTGGTCGGGAGTAAAAACACTGTATGAGGACATAACCAGCTGGATAGATGATGGTAGAGCAGTGGATGTGGTTTATCTTGGATTTCAGTAAAGCATTCGACCCCATCTCCCACAGCATCCTTGCAGCTAAACTGAGGCAGTGTTGTCTGGCTGATCTAGTAATGAGGTGGATGTGAGTGAACTGTTTGAAAGAAGTAAGTCAGTTGTGGTCAATGGGACGGAGT
>VWYK01119480.1:0-21838 GCA_013399775.1 Semnornis frantzii
CAGTACCAACAAAAATGAATAGTAGAGCTTTTCATTGGCTGCTTTTTATCTTGTCTATAAAGCAGTGTAGATAAAAAAAGGAAGAAGACAAGGACCGGTTTCCTTCCTACCACTATTTTCTCTTTCCTAACTTCCCCCCACACACACCTTTAACTGAGCCACCTGTCTGGCTTTTGATTATAAGGTCCTTAGAAGCAGAGGCTGATACTTCCTTGAATGTCTGGAAATGAGACATGATATTGTTGTTGCTACCACAAAGAAACAACAGAAACAAAACATTAACCAAAAAAAAAGGCTCAATTTACATACTGTGTTGTGTAAGTCTACTGTAGTCCACTTCCAAGTCAAGTGTGACTTCAAAAAAGATATGAAGAGAGAGGTCAGGTAATGAGAGGGATTTAAAGAGACACAACTATGTAGGTAGTGGTTCCCTGGGTGGAGTTGTGCTTGGGAAGATAATAGATCCAAGACTTCCAGTCCTCAAAGCAGTCTGTACTGCTTGGTCAAGAACTGAATTTATTAGTTGAAGTAGTAGCAGGCTCAGAAATCTCCATTTCCTGATGGCTTTAGGGGTCCATCCTTACCTGGTGGAATGCTTAGGTACTTGCATAAACATCAGTGTTATAGCTGGAATTTATTGCTGAAAGTGAACCCTCCAGAGAAACTACTCAGTTGTGGGTAAAACCAAAGGAATATTTCTTACCCATAGCAGGTGGTGTTCAAGCAAACTAGCAGTCTGTTTATTTCTCCTTGCAAACAACTCCTGGTTGTTAGAAGGCAAGCACAAACCTGGTCCTCATGTGCTGACCACTGAAAAAAAGCCTAAGTGTTTACGTGAGTTTGGACTAAACCTTTTCATTCATTCTTCTGAAAGTTTTCCTTTGTGAAAAGTCCACAGCTATGGTTGTGAATCCAAGAAGTGTAGTTCCCCCTGTGGCCTCACAAAGTTCTTGTGGATTTTTAAGGCAGAGATTTCCAGTGTCCCAGAGAAGTTTGTGAACGTGCAAGCCCACTGGAAGGGCATCATTGCAAAAGACCTTTGCTTTTAGGTTGCATCTTCCTTCCTAAGAATGTCACCATTTAATGTTGCTCCTGAATGGTTCTGCTGAAGGAAGGACTGAAAAGTCACAAATTGCAACAACAAGAGCGCTAAGGAAACTTGTCTGGTGCTCAGAAGGAATCATAAATTTTGCACGCAAGGAACAAGTGGTGCCTGCCCACCTGGCACCACAAGTGGTGCTATGCTGTCCAAGTTTGAGTAAACCATTGCTTCATGGTGGTTTGAAGTCTTTCATCCTACTCTTGTATTCTCATATAAAAAAAAAAAAAAAATCAAAAAAAATAAAGCCAGACTGTATTCTCTCCTCACTGCCTTCTGTCCTGGCATCTCTAGGAACCAGTTAGTTTTGCCAATACCCATCACAGGCCAAGGCACATCAGCCAAATGCCCCAATACATAACTCAAGTGGTTATGTTGTTTGAGCTGCAGCGGTCCAAGGATATAATGAGAGCAAGGGTTGTAAAGAAAGCCAGTAACTTGCACTAGTATAATTCAAAGCTGTGTTTTTATTAGGACTCTTTTCACTTGTACTTCTGCCACATAGGAAGAGCTACCAATGAAGGCCAGGCACTGTAGCTGAGGAATTGCTGCCTTTTGCCTCTGCCAGTCTCACCATGAATAGAAAATAGACCTTAAAGCTCCAGAGCCCAGTATAAATCATTGGGGCTTTATTGAAGCTAAAAGCTTGTGAATGTTCATAATACAATGTTCTTAACAAAGTCTGTCTCCTTTGAGTACATTTTAATGTATAATGGGTAAGAGAAAACCACTTAAGTAGAACTGCATGTTTTTGTCATTAACTTTCGAGCCAATCATGGTTTGCTAGAACTAGATTTACTTTTGTATCTTATTCTTTCTCATTCTCTGTCAGAATTCACTACGTTCACCCTTACTGTGGCTTTATTATCTCACTGCCAAAATTAAAATGGTACTGATGATAACTGATTTTCTGCTTGGCTGTGATGACAGATCTGTGATGTTTAGAGGTTTACATTCTTGCCCTCCCTCCGAGTTCCTCATTCCCTAAGGGGCAACCATGCCAGAGAACAAGCTCTTTGCCTACGGCGCTCATCGTCGAACCTTCAGATCAACCAGTTAATATTCAAAACATTTTCTATTTAAATTAAAAACTTACTTCTCCTTAATCTCCCTGTTCCCCACAAAAATCTCAGGCTCAACCTCTTATGCTCCAAATCTAAACCCAAAGGGTAAATGATCTGTGCTGTAAGAAAGTAATCAAATGCAGGAATTTACTTAATAGAGAAATTTTTGAAATAGATCTCTCCAATAATAGAAATGGAGAGCCTCAGAACACTTCTGTGCTTTTTGAAGTCTTAGCAGAAGATATTGATAGACATCTTCTGCAGTAAGGATTTAGCCTAAATTTATTGAAATCCATCTATTAGGCCTGAGTCTGTTGACTTCTGTGAGCAGCTGGTCCCTTGTATTATTTATGTCTCTTTGAAAATCTCAGATAGACTCTGAGATTTACAAAACAGAGTTTTATTTTGGCAACTGTCCCATGTTTATGCTGCTCATATGCTGTGTATTTATATGCTGTGTAAGTTGGTAGAAATGCTGTCCTCTGAATGGCTAGGTTAATGAAGTGCAATGTCAGTGCATAAAGGTATTTCCTTCGGGGTGGATTTCAGAAAGCCACCAAGCATAGTTTAATGATGGCTCTCTATATGCCTCTTAAAAGGCTTTACCAAGGAGATTGCTTGTTGGAGCAGTATTAGGTAAATTGGGAGGGAGAACTGGAAATTTCAAGATGTTTGAGCTTGTTTTGGTACTGTAGTGTTCAGTGACAGATAGTTTGTGGTTTACTTTTCATCCTTCTTTCCAGTCCTTCCTCTCACACCTGCTCTCCCTCGCTTGCCCTATGCTCAGCAGCAGCAAGGGAGAATATGAGTGCGTGAGAAAACAACAGGATTAAAAGAGAAAAGTTGGGGGAAGGTGTTGAAAAAAGGAGAGGGAAATTTTGAGAATCAGAATATTTGGCACATGTTACCAGCTCTACCTGCTTATTTGGTAACTCTCAAAACTGCAGAAACTTTTGGTAGTCCTTCATCCACTACCTAGTTGCAGCCCTGTGTGGACCTACTGAATAGCTGAAAATAGTCCTCCTGGAACATGTGTCCAGAGGTGCCTGCTTTAAGGTCAGTCTTTATATTCTGGGTGCAAGAAAAGAGTCAGAACTCGATGAATTAAACCACCGATCTAGGCAGCTAAGGTGTGCAGATACACAGGTATGTTGAAGACCCCCTGCCCTTTGGCATCTATGAAGTCAATGTGTTGGAAGTCTCCTCTTCTTAGAGATGCTGAAATGGCCTTGTCTGTGCAGGTCAGGAGAGCAGCACAAGTGTTGGCTAAAGCAGAGTCAAGAATCAATTGTTGCCTATGTGCAGTTAATCTTCTTTACTGTGGGTGCAGGTAGTTAATTCTTGTGAATGCAAGGCTGTAAGGGAGTTAGAGACTGGGAGGCAGAGGAGAGCAGATTAAAGTTACAACGTGCTCTAAAGGCCCAACAGAGGATTGGCTCTGCTTCAGGGGATTGGGGAGGTCAGGAGAAGAAAATCAAGACTAAACAACATATATTTTGCTTCCTTTTCATTAGTCCTTTTATGGACTTTTTCTGCTTAACTTCTGTCTGCAATGAAAGAACGTTTTTTCATCAGGAATTTCTCCATGCCTTCCATGGGGAACAGCAATACTTTTTCTGTCATCCCTCTAATCCACTTCCTCCCTCTGCCTGTATTTCACACCTCTGAGAAAATCCGAAGGCACTTCATTCCCTACCCCTCGTCACTTGGTTGAAAGTGTCATTAGGGAATACAACCAAATGTTGTTCTGCATCAGCACAAAGCCTCTCTGCAGCTCTGTTTTGCTCCTTGGCTCCCAAAGCAGTTAAGTCCCAGGCTTTCATTTCCCAGCCTGGCTGAGCACTGTCACTGGGAGATTCCTTAACCCGTCAGGCAATTAACATCCCTCCTTTGCAGGGTTTCCATTAGGTCTTTCACCACTTGAAAGGGCTGTAGTTCACTGCTGGAATGTCAGCATAAGGTTTTAATTTTGGAGTCATAATGGGAAATAAGTCTACAGAGCTTTGCCCAGAAAAGGGTTAATGTGACAGAGCCAGACTTCTCATAGAGTAAAGCAGGAAAACCTATTTCCATCATGGTAAATAAAAGTGCATTAAAAAGACATTTAGTCATGGGAATAAAAGCTAAAGAAACACATGCTACATTGGGATGGTTTATATTAGTGTCATTAACTCCTATGTTTTGGAATAACTCCCAGATGAAGGATTATGCTGCAAGTAGGAATTAATGGCACTAATGTAAGCCATTCCAGCGAGTGTGTGCTTATACCTTTGATTGGAGAGGCATGCGGCGAGCAGTCGGGAACGCGGCGAAGCTGTGCCTCGTACAGGCCCTGATTAAAACTTGCTATGAGCTAGCTTTGCTTTGGGCCAAGGGAGCTTTGTGCTGCAGACTTGAAACAGCTAGAAGAAGGTTGGAAAATCCTCAAGTAACCTTCTGTAACCTGCCATTAAGGTGTTGAGCTTCTCAGAAACCAGTCACCCTAATGCAAAAAAAAATCCACTGTAGAGTGCTTTAGAGTGGGGCGGCCTGCAGACCGTAACAATGACTGAAAATCCTTTCCCAAAGTTCTTGTAACATTTGCAACCTAAAATGAGCAAGGTCCTTTGCAGTTTCCAGGGAGACCTTTCAAGCAAAGGAACATTAATATCAGTGGTGGAGCATGGCTGAGCTCCTCGATCAGTGCAGAGGGAGCGGTAGCTGTTGGCTCCTTTCACTGACAGATCTGCTCCTTTGGGGAGTTTCAGGCCAGTAAATTTTCACTCATATTCTGAAATCAAGGCTTGCTTGTTCTCTAGACTGCAAATTCCCCACAGAAATGCTATACAGAGCATCAATAAGTGACTCAGGAGTAGATGCTTATTTTCTTACATTATTTTTTATTTTAAAAATCACTTCACTCTCTTCACTGGATACTTGCCCACTTTTGGCATTAGATATAGATCTTTATAGATCTATGTGGTTCTTTACAGATCATCATCAGGAGCCTATAAAATCTTTCCTACAAGGAGTGTAGTGTCCTTGGTGAGGTTAGAAAGCAGTGGATGTTTAGTACTAACTCCTCCTTCCCGCCTCCTTTTTTCTCATCTGTTGGAGTAAAAGGAAATCATAGAGAATTCCCTCTCAGCATTACAATTGTATGCATTTTATTTTGTTGATCTGACTGCTTATAATAAGTGTACCCATATGTGAAACTGTGAAATTATGTGTTTTGATTAACTTCAGTTGGTCTAACTAAACTTTGAAATGGAAACTAACTTTGCTGAAAGCAGAAAGCTTCCAGACTAATCCTGGAATTACACACTGGATTTGCTTCATGGAAATAAGTGTGCTTAAAAAAATTACCTCCACTAAGTAGGTTTGTGCTGTTTGAAGAGACCAAGGAACAATATCTGATTTTAACCCTTTCCATCTGCAATGCCCTTTCTCCTAGGAGCTGGGGATGTTAAGGTTAGCATAGCTCATGGGTTCTCAGATAGGTGAGTGCACCACCTATGTTGTTACCCTGTGGATCATGCTTACTCAGAACCAACCATTCTGTACAAGATGCTTAAAATTAATTATGTGCACAAAGTAACTTCACTAGAAAAAACAACATTTGGGGTGTGTTGGTGTGACAGTGGCTGTGGGCTTGGTGCCAGGCTGCATGATGTAGGACAGGTGGTGAGGTTGATTCAAAGCACTTCCCAGTGTTTGGATTTGTGAGGTTATGCTCAAAGGTGCAGGACCTCTGGTGCTTGTCTCTTGTGTGGATATAGCGGTGGGTGAAATCAGAACATCCATTTGCTGAGTTCTAGATGCATACCTTCAAGATGAGTGTGTCTCCCCAGAGAAAAGTGCTGAAAGGCCCCTGCTAATGTACTTTGGGCTAAAGGTCGTTCAGAGCAAAGAGGAAAGTGCACTGCAGATCGCAGTGATGTGCACCATGCTGTGGGAGCTGCTGGAGCTGCCACATCTTCTACTTGTGTGTTCACTTACGGACTTATACTGACTCACAGGTTGATGCTGCAGGACTTGCTGAAAGCTCTTAAAAGCCTTTTCCTTCGTGGAAAGGCTAGGACACATTTGGGAGCTCCTCCTTGACATGAGCACTGGAACTCTGAAGCACATGAGGGCAATAATCTTACACTAGAAGTGTGTCAGCTCAGGAGAAACAGATTTGGCTGTGTCTCTGTTTTAGGCTCAGTGTCTCCACAGAGACCTCCTCTTTTTCTCTGCCTCATTACCCCATTTGTGAAGCACCTATAAATTCTGCTGATTTTCCTTACTGGGATTTTGTGCTGTGTAATTCCTTTATGCCTGTGATAACCTCAGACAGTGCAATGAGGAGTCTATGTAGCTTCCATAAATAAATGATGAATATGATTATTTCTCTTCTGTTTGCATATTTACAAGTCTGTGTTCTTTTGTCCATCATATGTAGTGCAGAATATGTAATGAATTGTGTTGCAGCAGCTTTTTCAGTGGCTTCAGAAAGGTCAGGGTGAGTTAATTTTTATGCTACACCATTTATGACTTTGAGATAGAACTAGCTTTGCTGAGTGGTGACTAAATGCCAATAATAATATGTTCAGTTCTAAGTTCAGTTTCACTTTTTTCCCCTTAAACATATCTACAAAATCACTTGGGAAGAATGAGGCATAGTTTACTTTTGGATGATCTTGTACTACAGGCTTAGTACATCCTCTTCAAATGTCCATCATCGCAGGGAAAACTGCTTCAGCTTTTTGTGTTGTTTTATCAAACCTTTTAATGGTTAAGAACATCCTGTCAGTTTTCTCAGTGTCAATACCTTCCCCTTACCATTAAGCACTTGAGAGAGGGAGGGAAGAAGGAAATATATATGTATAATTTTAGAATACCTTATGTACACACTGACATTTACCAGTGTACCCTGAGAAAGCGAAGACTGATTCAAGCATCAAACAGCTCTGCCCGTACACCTCTTGCTAGGCACACTTGGTGCAAGGAATGAAAGATTCTGAACATCTTCAATATTTACGCTTCACAAGGCAGTTATCCTCAGTTATCCTTTTAGCAAGTTGCATTTTTCCATGTTCTGTCATGGGCTCATTTAGACTAGGCTGATTTAGTGCTATCTGGGGAGATTAGATTGCCCTGCTTGATGCTGTCAGCTAAAACTGAGTCAGTGTCTGTGTACCGTGGCCCAGTTGCTCAAAGAACCTTACCCTTGTCTGTATTGCTCATTCTATTAGATACAAAAGCCTTTCTCACCCGGCTTTTGTGCTGAGGTCAATTAGCTCCTGAAATAGCTCATATAACACAAATAATAATGGCAGTGCTAATCCTTTGGGCAAGCTCTATACAATGGCCACTTCTGGCCCAGAGGACAGAGAGGGCTGTTTATCTTCACTGCACACAGTCTCCAGGACTTTACCCAGTCATTTGCAAAAGAATTTATTATCAGAGAGGTCATAGGTGGTTTGCATTGGAGGAGATTTTCTACCTTGCCACCATATGGGATGTCCTTGTCCTATTCCTATAGGATTGTGCAGTGCTTCAGGTGAATTGGATCACAAATATATATGTTCAAATAACACTATCTTAGGTAAACAGGGACTTGAAAGACATTTAAAGTGAAGACTAACACAGCACATTCAATGGTCCTTCTAGTACACGCAGAGAGAATTCTAACAGGGGGGCTGTCTCCTGTAAGCTGCACTCCAGCCTGAAGCTCCCACTGCTTACAGTCGCATCTAAGTGTTTCAACAAGGGAAAATGAGCCTTGAGGCAGATTCTGATTCTATAGTTGTGTCCAAGCACCTACACTCCAAATAATTTGATCTTTATCTTTCTTTTAAGGCATTATAAGGGGGGAAAAAAGAGAGCTGCTAGACTAAATTACTAGCACAGATTCGCTCTGTGTCCACAGAAGGAAGAAAGTTGCCCCTAGACTAAGATCCTGAAGCTTAGAATTGATTTTGAATTGGATTCGTTGATTTGAGTATTTAAATCCTTTCGAAGGGAGGAGGAAAGGAAATGCTGGCAAACCTTACACTACAATTAACCTTCCTGAACATAAATGATGCACACTTGATAGAGCGTGGTCAGTGTGAGAGAGCAACTTGCCAGACTGGAATGAAGAGCTGTCAGTTTCCTTCATCTGAAGTGTTTCTGCTGGGTGTTCAACACCATAATTAGCATGCAGGAGTGAACATCATATCCAGATAATCCAGGCTGTTTTTCCCTTTGCAGGACATCTTGAGCTGTGGTTCTGCTGCAAGTATTGCTAGCAGGCATCTAGGACAGGAGAGGGATGGTTTATAGACCAGATATATGAAAATAGCACCTTCCCACTAAACACTTTTCCAGGCTCATGTATCTATTAATTTAGTCTGTTGTTCATTTGCTTTTCTGTGCAGTTGGTCTTTTTCCAGAAGAATGGCATGCCTTCTCCTTGCACACTGAGACATCATCTGCCATCCTTACAGGGACACTTACTTTATATTTCTCTTGCCTTTTTTGGTTTTGTTTTGCGCTTTTTTTTTAGGTGTCCTCCATCTCACACCCCAGGAAGCCTCCTGCTTTCTGAGCAGTTGTTTCTGGTGGCTTTAGAGGGCAGTAGCTCGTGAGTTCAACAAGTCCTGAGGTTTCCATAGGATTTCTGTAGGACTGAATTGTTCCAAGCCTGCAGACCCTCTGTGTGTTGTGTGGCACTTGTGTAGCCAGAAGGACCAGCAAATCGGTGGGGTAATGAGGAGAGAAGCGTGATGGCTTTTAGGAAGTTGCTTTCCAGTGTTATGCCAATTACAAACTATCTTTGCTGGGAGTTAGGATAGATTTTGTGATGTCTTTGTCTCAGCTGTTCCTCTTCCCAGAGTGCCACATGAATTGGTCCCAATGACTTTTATTTCTATAGCTTCTTTCTCTGTGCTTTCCCCAGTCTAGTTTTGCCAGATTTTTCTCTTCTTGCTGATGAGAAGGAAAATAACAGCAACTTTTTTTCATGCTCATATAAACATTTGAGATGAAAGTGGAGCAGAACGGAACATGGCAAGTAAGTTGTACCCACAGTGTAACAGCCATTATAGCAATTGCTTTAGTTTAGTTCATTCTCAGTAATAAGATCTGCTAAACTTCCAAGGCTCAGCATCGAGGGAACTATCTTTTAAAAGAATAACAAGAAGATATGTTTTAAAATATCTCCTTCAGCCTTGGATAAATCTAAGAGTAGATGACAAGTAAGTCTCTCGGGGCGCAACTTTCTGAAGCAAGTTGGATGAGCTTCCCCAGTTACTTTTTCATTAAAGAGGAGCTTATAGTGCATGTTCAGAGTACATTAATGACTACATCATCAGTAATAAATTAGGTTGTTAAGAGCTCTGTGTGATGCTATCAGACTGTTGCAGCCATACTGCTTTCAGCTACTCTATTTTCAAATTAACCTGGAGTCATATCTTGAGAAAGTCAAAAGCCTCTGAGGCCAGAGTGGGTGAGGGGGGTGGAAAGCTGGATAGCTGAGTGGGAGAAAATGGCAATAAATGTCCAGATAGAGGAAATAATGCCTTACTTTTTTTTTAAATTTCTCTCTCACCTGGTTTTGAAGTATTGTATCTGCATCTAAATGCCAGTAGAATGGGAAGCACGTTCCTGAGCAATGGAAAGAGTGCGCAGTGTGAAACTAGGTAAACACAAAGGGCATTTTAATAACAGGAGCAGGAGGGCAAGCGTGCAGGAACACATGGCTCTGCCCTGTGTAACCTGTTGGTAAAACTCTTTTACAGCCAACGTGCAGAACTTGGCTGAGTAGTGACACTGACCAAGAACTGGTGGGTTTGTTGTTTTGTTCTTCATCTGACTTTCCATCCGCTGTGACCACTCAGTGGTACTGTCTCTATGAATGCCATAGACTGTCTCCAGGCTGGTTGTGTGTTTATCTGCTATTTCACATCTTAATACAACTCCTATCTGACAGCCTTTCCTCAGCATTGATGCAGGAACTGCCAAGCCTTCATCTAATCATTTAGAAAATCAGCTGTATTTAGTGACTAAAAAGATTACTCTGGTCTGAAACACATCCTTCCCACATGCTGTTCCCCATTGCTTGTCCAGCTGGTTTAGTTGGCCAGTAGTCAAGTGTTGCAGAAGCAAATCCTATATTAGAATATTGACCTTTTCTTTATTAGCCATCTAATTTCATCCCAAGAGTTAGGGCAGTTTTCCTTTATGAAGTGTGCTCCCTCATCTGCGTTGTAATATTCCAAAAGATGTTGCCACAGAGTTCCTATCTCCATGGATTAGCCTTTACTATGAATAGATCTTCTTGGACAGAAGATTACAGGATGTTATGTTGATATAGTTTTAATGTAGTAGCCTTTAAAGGATCCTGATATAATCAGGCATAGTGGCTTATTTTTAGGGTTTCAAGCCATTCTGTATCATACTGTGTGCAGATCTGGAGCCCCTAGCACAGGAAGGACATGGAAGTGTTGGATTGGGTCCAGAGGAGACCACGAAGATGCTCAGAGGGCTGCAGCAGCTCTGCCGTGAGGACAGGCTGAGAGAGTTGAGGCTCTGCAACCTGGAGAAGAGAAGACTTCCAGGAGACCTTAGAGTAGCTTTCCAGGATCTGAAGGGGGCTCCAGGAAGGCTGGGGAGGGACTATTGACAAGGTCTTGCAATGGCAGGACAAGGGGAATGGGTTTGATGTGGCAGAGGGGAGGTTGAAAGTGGATGTTAGGAGGAAGTTGTTTGCAGTGAGGGTGGTGAGACACTGGCACAGGTTGCCCAGGGAGATTGTGGCTGTTCCCTCCCTGGAGGCGTTCAAGGCCAGGTTGGAGGAGGCCTGGAGTGACCTGTGCTAGTGGGAGGTGACCCTGCCTATGGCAGGGAGTTGGAACTGGATGATCCTTGAGGTTCCCTCCAACCCTACCATTCTATGATTCTATGTTCCATGCAGATATGGGGGAAAAGAAAAAAAAAATAAAAAATACTGGTATGTTACTTCAGCTCTTGGTGACATACCTGGTGGGACCATGCTTGTACAAGTATATTGAGTTCCTTCTTTTCCATTTAATAAAGTTTTATAATTATTAAAAAGATTGGCAGACTAAATACACATTTTAAGTAGAGCTAGCTGTTTAGTTTGCTTTTCGTAATGAGAGAGGATAAAGATGTGCAAAAATACAGCTCCTGAGCATTACAGTCTATTTTTACCCTGGCTTAGATCACTGAGAGTAGTGTGCAAACAGTACACCAATTATTTCCAAACAGCACATCATCGTCCTACCACCTGTTTAAACAGAATTTTACAGCTGACAGTCATCCCCTGGAAGAGACTCTCTTCCAGGACATATTTGATGTTCAAAGTTTAAAGTGTGAAATTACATACCCGTTGGGTTTTGTGTCCAGTTGTGCCTCTGGCTCTCCTTTGTGTCTTAGTTTATTCAGCAATAAATTGCTGCAAGTATTGCTTGCCTGTCTCACAGGAATGTTTGCAAAGCTGTTTGGTTAAAGAGATTATTCCCAATAAAAACCTCATTCTAAACATCTGAAAAAACTGGACAACATTCAGATCCCAGATGGACATCAATGGCTTGTGTCCATAACAGTTATTGACAGCAAGAATTGGGGCAGGATTTTCATCAGGGATGAAATGTTTTCTTTCTTGTTTTTTCCTCATCTGCCTTAAATTTGGGTACTCAGCTGTAAATGGCTGCTTTCTATGAAGCCCAAGCTCTTACTGAGCACACAGCTGTATGAACAAGTTGTTTAATGGTAAACTAGTATGTGTATTTAGAAATATAGACTCATAGAATAGTAAGGTTGGAAGGGACCTCAAGGATATAGGGGATTACTTGTGGTTGTGGGCTGTGTGCATAGCCTTACAACAAGAAATACAGACTGTCACACTTGGCTTCCACCTGAGGGTGCCTTGAATCATGGCAGGGGCAAGGATGGGCAATTGTAAGGGAGAAGCTGATTCCCTCCACACCTGCATACTCATTCCCAGTGCATTATGTTTAGAAAGGAAAAGCAGGTTCTGCCATGCTGTAAAGAACTACCTGGTCAATGTTCCTGACTGCTCCAAAAGCCCCCATGAACCTCACTCCAATCAATACTTGCTCCAGACTCTTAGCAGACCAACCCATCCTTCTCTTCTATTAACACCACAGTGCAGTTATATAGAGCAGCTCCGAGTCATTCTTACAACAGTTCACACATGAAGAGCCGGGAGAAAAAAAAGGAGGGGGAAGGAACATGGTGGAGGATGTCTTCAGAACACTGGAAACAGGGAGGCTACTTTTCAGCTGGCAGGTGGCTCGGTGCCTTCCTCATGGCCTTGTTGCTACAGGGCCTGGTGCTGGCAGATTACAACTCTGTAGCTAGTCATTTTCGATTTATTTGAACCTGTTTCTCCAGTCTACTGAGCTTTCGCTGGCTAGCATCAATTCAGACACACTGCAATTCCTCAGAACCTCCACCCCATCAGATGGTTCGATCTGTGAGAAATTTAGCTAGAGGCGCTTAGACAAAAAAGAAATATTGTGGCTGGGGAAGCATTTAAGTTAGAGGAGGCAGCCAGGGCTGTTTTATTACTTAGACCTCTGTCACCTGTGATGACCCATGAGAGTGGAGAATATTGATCGCTTGTCACTCATGGCATTCAGTAGATTGCATTGACAAAGCTTGTCAGGCCTCTAATAGCAGGGTTAGTGGCCTTGGCTGCAACCCAGGGGAAAACTCTACAGTGCCTATTACTTGGCGGCCTTTAACTCTTACAGAATTGGGAGTGAACATTGACAAAAGTGAGGGAATCATTTTGTAGTTACAAATGCCCTTTCCTGCTCTGTGCTTTGTTTTGGGTTTAATTTCCTCTGCTTTTGGACCTCTCGTCCTCATCACCCGCGATGCTTTAGCTAAGGTGGGGAAATTGGTTTGAGATGTTTGTCTCTTCCACTGGTATCTCCAGGAATGATCTTGGAGAAGCTGGCTTCTCTCAGCCCTATAGCTTCTGTGTGTTGCAACATCTTATTACAAAGAAGATGGAGAAATATACGAAGCCTAAAGATGAGCCTGGCACCTGCAGACACTTCAAAATACAGTTCTCAATTGCTGCAGAGTGAAGGTTAGTGAACCATAGCAGATTTGTATTTATCCCCAGATCTCTGTCACTACCACCAGCTCTTGTTATAAAGATAGAAACATTGTGTGGTGGATTTATCCTGCCTTGACTTTATCCTTGCTGTCATCTTGCTGTAGGAGTAGGACTTGATTACAGTAAAATAGATACATATACACACATGCTGCGTAAGGAGGAAGGAAGGACCCATGGCAGGCGACTGCTGTAGATCCCTTCTAAGTGAAATATTTTGTTCTTGAATGCTTAGCTTAGCTGCACACATAAGGATAAGGTACTGGACATAACTGTTCAAACCTATCTATGCTCACTTGTGGTATTTCTGACCTCGTCAAGCCTTCAGTAAGATAAATGGTCAGTGCTGGGCCCTTAGCGGATTTTGGAAAACCAGACTCATTTGCTGAGGTGAGGTCCATGCCTTGAGTGCTTGCTCAGTGAGCTGCAGAGTGAGACACAGGCAAAAATCAAGCTTTGGATACTGAATCTGTCAGAGAAGTGAAGAGCTTACAAAAGGAGTCAGTGTGTGCAAGTAATAACTGATGCCCACATGCACTTTCTCTGTTCTGTGATGTTTCTCCAAGGGCAACAGCAACCCAGCTGGCATCTTCTTGCCACCACATCCCTCCTTCAGTGCACAACCACAGCACAAAGTGGGGCTGAGTTCCATATATGGGGCAGGCTGGGGAAGGTTGCTGGTCACCCATGAGTAGAAGATGAAATGTTGTTTACTCATTGAAACTTCCAGCAAGATGACTTTTCTCTTTTTTGCTTGTGGTTTGTTTGCAATTCCATGCTAATGTCTTTAGTTTAAGGTAGCAGAAGTGGCATTTATGATATATAATTCTCACCAGACTTTTCAAGGAAATGTGGTCAGTAGTGTGTAAGAAATGCATTCTGTATAGAAACTGAGCACTAGAGCAGGTGATAACATTGCACATCACTTAATTAAGTTACAGGATGTATCCATTGAAGGAGCCCCTATCTGGAGCTTAGGAACAGAGCTGAACTTCTCCAAAAAGAAAGAGGAAATCTGGGCTTTGGGGATTGCATGTGTCTCCTCTTTGGGCTTTTTGACCCAATGTTGTGTTGTAATTTTCCTTGATCCTTACAGAAAGGATATGAAGGGCTAAGAAGCAATCTCTGTCTCTTTGTGATATATTGTGCAAGGAGCTGGCAAGAATGCCAGAAGGTAGACTGAGCTCCTGGGAGATCTACTTATCCATACTGAGTTGGGGTGCCTTTAAATGGTAAAGAAGGGTTGTGTCGAACTCCAGTGTGTATTTCTGAACCTCTTGTGGGAACTGAAACTGCTTTTTTCCCACAACACCCAAACTCTCCAACTGCAGCAGACTGACAGCAAGTGGGCAACGCTGATCTTCAGCTCATAAAGCACTTGTCTTCTCCCCTCAAAATACCTAATTGCACAGCTGCTTATCATTCCTTCCTTCCCCCGCAGCAGCACAGGGCACCACCCATCCCTGTAAATGCTCAGTATCCTGCTTTTCAGGCATTAAAAACATGGAGTTGTTAGTTTCAAAGATGCCTCACTTGGCTTTGCAGATGTTGATGAAGACAGTTTTGAATCAGAATGGTAAAAAGCAGAAATAAACACTGTAGTAACTGGGCAGTTTCTGAGTGTTCTAATTCTGTCTGAGCACATGACTGAAAGTGAGTGTGGTTATCCAACACATGCTGAAGTTTCTCAGTGTCACTACTTGGAAACTTTCTGGATGAAGGGTGAACCTGAGTACCAGGCTTTAAGGAGAGCCTGCTGACAAAGTATTTCCCTTTTTGATATCATCAGGAGCTTCAGCTCTGTCTCAAGACTCAGAGCTTCTTTTTGCATCTACTGACCAGTTCCAAGTTCTGTTTTCTGTGAGAAAAATGCCTTTCAGCTCTAGTAAAACATATATTGTATAGAACATGCCTTGCTCTGCCTACCCAAGTGCAGGCTAGGTGGTGGAAAGAAATTAATTACTTGTGTGACTTTGTTCCAGATTGAAACCTAGCTCTGGAAAACAGATGCCTGGCATATTAATTCACCATACTACATTGAGCCCTGAGTTGGAGTTCTCTGTGAAAGGTTTTATAATTCATATAACCTGAAATAATTTACACCTAATTAGATTTTGTCAACTGAATAATTCTGTCTCACGCTGCTTCTGCAGAATAATTTAAGCAGCTTCATTTTATCCTCAAAATAGTTGTAAATGTCACATTAATTTGGTTGACATGAGCAACTTCTAGGAAAACCACTTGGCAGAATTGTTTGCCAACTAAGTGTGTTACAGGCTTTTTGCACCCAGTGCAACACAGGGATGGATGTATTCTCTGCTGGTATTTTGCACTGGCTGTTAGGCCAATGTTGTTGTTTACAATGAGGTGCAAATGTTTGTACATCAGAGGTCTGGAGATAGTTTATATGGTTTGAATAATCTAGGCAGTGCAACCCTTTGGCTGTCAAAGAGCTGATGTGACCAGCACAGCTTTTGGTTGCCTTTCTCACCACCCTGAATCTTCAGATTGTGTTTTGCAGCCTGTGACACCTGTGTGGAAGCCTTTTATGTGAGGCCATGCTCAGCTGTGCTTTACTTGTAGGTCCACAACAAGGGACTTGGGCAGCTCTGTTTGGACACTGAAGGAAGGCTGAAATAAGCATTTCTACATTTCACTATCAACTCTTATTTCAGACAACATTTTGGAGCTGTTCTTGACAATTGATGTAATATCTGGGAGTAAATAAAGCAGGGTGATGTGACTGGCCACTAGTATGTGAAGCAGTCCCTTTCTCCATGCAAGAAATTGTACATCTGTACACTTCCCCCCCGCTTTGAAAACATAAATGTACTTGTGAGTTCATTACAAAATTCAGCCTTTGTGGCCATCCTAAGCAGGAGAAGAAATCTTTAGACAAGATTCCCCCTTATTGTTGAGGCTTGTTTGCGGCTCTTCTGGATGCTGTAATTTAGCTGAGCCTGCTGAGCTTTAATCAGCTTTAATGATGAGGATTCATACTGTGTAGCATTGTGGTAGTTTATTGGTTTTTCCACTCTGCTTTGTCAAATCTTTCCTTTGAATAGGTGGCAAATAGACTATCACAATAACTATCATTTTTAGCAACTATATTTCCAAGCAGCTTCTCCTGTAATATAATTTTGATTTATTTTATGCTATTCTTGGCAACTTGGGAGATATGAGTAGATAGCTCCTTTGGGTGAGTGGGGTGCACACGAGCACACAGGTACCTATTTGGGATGGTGCATAGGCCAGGCTGACAGTCTGGGGATAAGCCCATTTCTGTGATCAGGTTGAGGTTCCTCTTGGACCTAAATTGGCACCTGAAGCACTTGATGGGTGCCTTCAGGCCTCTGCTTTCTTGAAGTGTTCTTATAAACTGTTTCTAGTTTTGGTACTGACTTTCACCCTCCCTCTTATAGTTGAGTGAGAGACTGTATATTTAGTACCTCTGGTATTTTTCTTATATTAAATCATGATCTTACAATCCATTCTTAAATGGATTTCAGCTTGGATATCCTGAGGACCACTGTGATCCTTCGCCCTGCCTTGAAGTGTGTAGGCACTATGGGCTGCAGGCATTGGGAGATGTAGGAATCAAACCTCTGTTAGAACTTGTTTGGAAAGGGCTATGTAAAAAAAATTAATTATGCTGAAGTCTCTCTGATTGTTTGAGCAAGAAAACTACAAAACAAAAGGCAGCAAGTCTGGAGATAACCTAGAGCACTTAGTAGCAGGATGAGGTAGAGAATGTCCAAGGCTTAATTCAAGCCTTCTCTGAGCAAGGGTTTATTTGCTTCCACTCAAAGCAAGCAGATGAAGTGTATACATTTCAATGTGTATGTAAATAACTTTTCAAACAGATTTTAAGATAGGAACTATTTAGGCAAAATTTCTGTTCTAGGCTCTACCTAATTCATTTGCAACACTTGTGTTATGCTGCCTTTTTACAGATGCTGCAAATTCTTGTAGCCAATGCATTAGGTGGAAAGCAGACATCAGGACAGCTGCTGATGCAGACACCAAACTTTTTCTGTCTTCTTGGAAGAAAAGCAAAATTCCATCTCTCCCTTTATTTCAAATAAGGAAACAATCTCTTTTTACTGGGGAGGGAAATAACCCTTTAATTAAACAATTTGATGTTTTATATTCATTGCATGTAGATTTCTACGTCCATTAGCTTGTATCTGAAATAAAACCTCTCTGATAGAAAGGCTTCATTATTGATTTTAAGACTTCCAGGTAGTAGAGTACTTATTGTGACCAGATAGACACCGTACTAGGTTTCATTTATTTTCTTTTTACCCTCTCCCTCTAAAAATCACATTGTATTTTCCTTGTGTTTCTTTGGTCTCTCGTGTCCAGCCACGTGCCCCTTAGGGAACTCTGGGATATGACTATTAATATCTGGTGTAATTCACATTTTAAGGGTCTAATCCTGCTTGCAGCAGTACTGACCTGTGCTGAAGGGTAGGCAGATACAATGCTGTGGTGTCATCGCATGAATTATCATGGCAGCAGATACAGGCAGACCACACTCAGGTTCTGCATCATTTCCAGAAGAGCTGAGGAAGATTTAACATCAGAGCACTTACATTCTGTTAGTGATAGGTCAGCTCAGAACCTCCAGAGGAGCCACCAAATCATCCACATTGGTGTGCTGAAGCAGTGGACTTAATAATGGTTTAAAAGAAAAAAAAGAGAGAGAGAAAGGAATATGCCAACTGTGTCACTAGGTTGTGGTTTTGTTGTTTCTTGGTTTTTTTTTTTTAATAAGTTGGTCCTGACAGATTCAGAGAAACCTATGTTGTAACTCAGATTTCTCATGTTGAGCACATTTCAACCATAAAGTTAATTATAAGGATTTTCAAATGACTCCCTCCTAGTTCTTGTCTGGGTACCAAAGGAGTCCACGTTCTGGTTTTGAGCGGATCAAATCCTCCTCCTGGAAGCATTTGTTTATCATATTACAGCTTTGCATGAGCTGAGCTCAAGCCTGACCCGATGTTAAGTGTCTGTGGTAGATTTCATTACATCCATATACTGGAAGTCCTGCCAATATACTGGCAGCAAAATCCTAGTGGAAAATAAATGGCAATAAAAAAGAGAAATGATAGCCTCTGTGAGTGGCGAGGAGCAGAGCTTTATTGAGACTGGACAACCCAAGAGATGTCACTTGGCATCCAGACACAAGGCTGGGAGAGTGCAAGTGAAAGCTGATATTGGAGTAACGACTCAGTGGCACAGACAGGGGAATAATTTAATTAATTGCACTGAAATTTCTTTGATGAATAGTTATGTGGTGATAAGCATGAGGTCGAACAGTAGAATGAGTTTCAGCTTTTTAATGGGCCAGCACAGCTGCAGTTTTGGAAGTGTTCCCATTTTATTATGTTTTTCCCCCTCTCAGTGTTCTGGTGCTCGCGGTCTGTGCACGGCCGTGCCGGGGCTGCACGTGCACACGCGTGCTCGTGGACCCAGCCAGACTTAGCTCCTCACCCCCTGCCCTGTGCCTGCCCAGGGAGAAGGGCTGGCCAGAGCCACTTGGCTAAGGTAGCCACTTTGAAATCAATGCCAGATCGAAAGGAAATTGTAGGATGGTTTCTTTATGAATCCTGCATTTTTTCCCTATGATGCTTTTAACAGGGCCTCCGCTGCAACAGTTGTATGAAGATTTTAATAAAAACTTTTCTGGTCTCCAGAGGAGGAGGCATGTCTTTGTTGTTGGAGAGCTGGAGGGAAGGGAACAATGCAACACAGCTGGAATTTGAACATTAATCCTATGATTCCTGGGCCATATTTTCAGACAGATCAATTACTGCTGGCTGTAACCAATCTTCAGCTGTTTCCTTGCTGTGCAGGATGCTGCAGCTTGACCTAACCTCCTGACTCCAAAGAACTTCAGCTGTAAATATCACCCATTAGAACTGGGGCCACTGTCAACTATGGTTTATCATGAGTCATTAACTTCAAAATTAAGGGTGAGAGTTGCGGGTGGTAGTGGCTGTCTGGCTGGAAGCTTTATGTAGTACCACTCTAGCTGGCAATGTCTGTACAAGAACTGCAACCTGTCCTCTATCAGTCACTGGATGGGCTGTGCGGTGTTGCACAGGGGTTGCCTCTGTCAAGGCCTCAGAGATGCACTTGGCAGCAGGAGAGGGGCAGTTGGGACAGGCCATGGGGAAAGAAGTTGTTGCTTCTGCAGAGACAGGTCCCTGAAGATCTACACAGCCAAGAATTTGCTGTTGTCCCAGGCTTGGGGCCAGTCTGCCAAAATGGAGATGAACTCTTTGGACAGAATGGAAGAAAACATGCAAAGAACTGTTAAAGCCTGTAAATATCAAAACGCTTATTTCAAGTGCAGCAGAACTGCACAGACATCCCCTAGTTTTGAATTACATTCTCTTATTGACCTTTATTTAATTTTAATTAGAGTAAGGGTGTGTAACCTTCCAACAACAGCTTTCACTGAAGTGTGCCTTGTGCCTTGCAGATGTTCATTAATTCTGGAAGCTGAAACCCACATCCCAGCCCAGTTAGAGCCTTCACATGGTCTGTCCTTTTGGTAAATAATGATTTGTTCTCCTTGCAATATTCATAAATATACAATGACTTCCTTTGGATTTGAGGAGCTTGTAGCATGGCTTCCATAAGGACTTTCCTCCTAGTATCTAACTTCTTCCACTGCTTCATGAAGGTATAAAACACTGCAAGCTATACTGTTATCTTGAGTAGCAGACATTTGCCCTGCTCTCCCTCTCCAACCTAATTCATGTGATTGTGTTTTAATATCTGATTTATTAAGTAGGGTCACTGGTAGCATAACTTGAGAGTCTTGTGGCTTTGGCCTCTGCCAGCAACTAAAAGTGATGGAGGGAGGAACTGCACAGTTAGTTCAGTTAGTTGGGTTTCTTTTTTTTTTCCCCTGGAACTTTGCCCATCTTATTATGAGTTCTTTGGAGAAATGAAATACAGCAGTAGCTTGAAGAAATCATGGATACTTTCCAGCAGTGAAAGAGCTCTGGAGTCAGTATATAAGCTTTCTCCCCTGGTTGCAGTTAGGAAGCCAGTTGACAGTATAATAGGCTTTTGGAGGGGGAGTGATGGTTTGTATGTTCTGTTTGATGTTGCAAATACTGAGCCCTCGGGGACATCAGGAAAAAGGATGTTCTGTTCTTTAGGAAAGGAAAAGATTAACCTGAAATGTGAACTGAAACAGAGGAGCTCTGCAAGACTTAGGTGCACTAGAGACAAGTTCACTTACTTTAATGGAAATATCTTCTGCCTTGTAATAAAGGTGGGCGAGTGTTTTTGCAAGGATTTGGTTAGAAAAGTGATCTGTGTTGTGTTTTCATTGGAGTAAGAGGCACAGCCAAGGCTCAAGGCAGGTGACTCTTGAAAGTGATTTCATTAAGATAAGTTTCTGACGGTTTGTGGATGCTCCTCAGAGAGACGCTTTGTAACTGTTCTCAAAGGAAGTGTGTAAAGATTCTACTGTGTTTCTTTCTTCTCACTTCTACTTCCATTTATATCCATGAAGGGATCCGAGAGAGGGGACAGAACATCTGCTTCACTTTTGACAGAACTATGGGGGGAGAAATTAGAACCCTTTCCTTTTGGTTTGGATGGTTTTGTTTATCCTTAGTAAATAATGGTGAAGGCAATATATGTGTCTGTGTGATGGTTTGGGAGTTCCCTGCCCCCCCCACACTTGTAAAATGACCCAGACTAGAACTCAGCCAGCTGGAAGTTAAGAGATGAAGCTACATTTACAACTCAGCACAATGTACAAGCAGATAGGTACACTATATACAGGAATATTTACAGAAATATACAAGGTAAAGGTAATACAGACACACAACTCCCCTCCCAGAAATCAGAGACCCCAGGAGGGGCTCCCAACCACCCTTCCACCTTCTCCCCACCCCTATACCTTACCCCAAGGTTTGCCTCATGCGCAAGGTGAGTTTAGAGGATCGGCCGGAGGGGGGTCATTAGAAGAAAAGCAGTTAATGGAGTTATTCAGCAGAGAGGAGAAGCCAGAGCTACTAGAGAGCCCAAGAAACTGTGCCCCGTGACAGAGACTGGCTTATCTTTTTGTTTTGAGTACTTTTTTTCTAAACATCTCAGTAAGCCTGTGAGTGAAGTAGACATCACCATTGTTTTCTTCTTACAGCCTATAATATAATTTTCTCTATTAAAATATTCCAATTAACTCAAACCAGCACAGTCTGTATTGGGAGAAATGGTTTCCATTGTTTTTACCTGGAAATTTACATACACTGGTGGGGTTAGACTTCCCTATGTAGACTTGTGTTAAGAGTTTCATTCTGGCTTTGCATACCCCAGCTTGCTTTCACTGTTTTGAGTCCATCAAATGTGATGGCATAAAACAGGTTTCTGTCCTCAGCTCGGGTGAATGTGGGCACTGTGGAAGATGCTTGCATGCCTCGAGTCACTCCTGATGTTTTTCGTTGCTCAGAAGTTGCTTTCCCCCTTTTTCTCTGGGTTGGTTGTTTGTTTGTTTTTTTCATTTCTTCTTTTTTTTTTTTTTTTTTT
>VWYK01119504.1:0-14639 GCA_013399775.1 Semnornis frantzii
CTTACTGAAAAAAAATACAGCAATTCTTACATGTGTCATAGAGATCTCAATGCAGGTTCTTAATGCAGACCTTCAGAACAAACATTTAAGATTACACTAGATTTGCACTAAGATTTAACATTACACTATTTTCCCAACATTACACCTAAAAGGTACTTTTTGGTAGTGCTGCTTTACACAGCCAGTGGGACAGCAAAGTGAGCAGTAAAGAATCAGTCACATTTTCTTGTAGCATCTGACATATATAATAGAAGCCAAAAAAAAAAAAAATTCTCTATTCAAATGTTGGGGGAGGGGGGGTGATGGTTGTTGTTTGTTTGTTTGTTTAATTTCCACATGCAGAACCTGAACAGAAAATCTGTCAGTTAAGAAAACAAACTCCAAGAGGAGAGAAAAAAAGCTGATGATACTATATTCTTTCTAGGTTAGCACAGTAAAGCTTGTTACCTTTTTCTAGAGCTTTAAAATTACATTTATACAACCATATACTCTTACCCAAGACCAAGGGGAGCCGGTTGGGGTCTCTGGCTGGTCATCCTCCTCAGACGACATCTTGAGCTGATCGTTCTCCCCCATTCTTGGTGTACACTATTCAAATCACTCTTGCTTTCAGCTGTATAAAAAAATGCTGCCTGCAAGCTTTAGCTGTTGACAACAAAGCTTCAGAGAATATAATTTCCAAGTGGCCCTGTTTGCCTGCTAATTTTACCTGCTGAAGTTCTTGGAAGCACAGTCAGAGCAAGAAACCTGAGCTCAATAAACCAGGGCACGCTTTCCTTGCAAGTGAATCCTCAAGTATCCTAATAAAGTCATAAGGTTTGGTGAAAAATTAGAGCCTGGCAAACACAAATTCACTTCCAAACAGTCAGTATCTTTACTTTCATAGGAGATTTTTATGGTCAGTGTTCTGTGCTATAAGTTCTTTGAACAGAATATAAGGAATTTCCACTGCTAACATCATGTTATCATCATTAATCATATCTTGTGTTGATTTTCATGATTTATTTGTTTTTAAGGCAGGTTCTTATTGTCAAAATCTAATTCTGCCTTTCTGCACAGCTGCACGACTCCGCAGTCATCAACGTATGCATGTGAAGGCAGCACAGCATTTTATGTTCTTCTGTGCAATCAAGTTTGAAAGAAGGCCATTTTCATTTCTATTTGTTCCTTTTGGTCTTCTGTTTCTCTCTGGTTTGGTCCAGACTGTAGAATCCAATTATTATAGAGCTCACCTTGTCTATCTTCAGCCAGACTTGCCCCGATACTTCTGAAACTTCTGATTCTGTAAGAAGGGACTACCAAGTCTAGCATCGTGAAATCACTTCTGGCAGCTGCCAGGAATAGGCAACTCTGTCACCAAGAGCAGGTCTAGGGGACACTTTGTGCCTGAAGTGACCACTAATCCACAGCTATGATATGCTTTCTTACTCACAACCTTTAGCTTGAATTTTGTTGTTTGATATATGTTTACAAATCATCTGGCTGCAGTAGCTGGTGAAATAAGATTGTTGCCAAAGTCCCTGAACCCTTCTGCTGTATCTCTGACTTAGAGCAAAGGCTTCTAAATTGTTCCACTGAGTTACATAACAAAATGAGCCATTTATAGCACACCACGGCAGGAGAGTGCTCATGTTAGCTGTGAGTTGATAGCGATTATCAAATAAATAAACACATCCAGCTATGTTTGCCTTTTAACCTTACACTGTAGATATGCAAATTCAGTAAGAAGGAAAATAATTAAGTCATGGAAAAGGGAAAAAAAATAAAATATGGCATTGAGTAGAGAAATAGCCTGTTGCCAGCATGTGGGCTCTCAACAATGTGAGTGTCACTAAGTTGGACAGCATGACAAAATAGCAGTAGCCTTCTTTGATAGTTGGCAGCCCACCAGGCATCGTCCACTTCAGGGTTAGGGTATCACAGTTGCACAGTGTGCTGGTTTGAGCTAATTGGAATATTTGAATAGAGAAAATTATACTATAGGCTGTGAAAGGAAAACGATGGTGATGTCTACTTCACTCATAGGCTTGCTGAGATGTTTAGAAAAAGAGCCCAAAACAAAAAGATAAGAGAGTGTCTCGAGCTGGCAGTGGGTGTCACGGGGCACAGCTTCTCAGGCTAGCAGCTTCTGGCTTCTCCTCTGTGACGATTAATTTCACTAACCACTTTTTCTTCTAATCCCCCTCCGGCCAATCCTCCAAACTCACCTTGCATGTAAGGCAAACCTTGGGGTAAGGTGTAGNCAGTGTGTTGTTTTCCACAGCAACACCACTATCAGCTGTACTTGCCTCTGCCATCCTTCTAACCCCGAATTACAACATGCAAGGCTTTCTAAAGTCTGAAACAGTTTCCTAAAACAGTTTGTTCTGAGGTGTCAAGAAGAACTGTGATGTCCCAGCTGAGAGGGAAGCTCACTGCTGCATGGAGTTTCCGTTAATCTTTGGCAGGTGGCACTCCTGTGCAGCAGCTAAAACTAACACAGGTGCCAAACTGCTGCAAACGTCTGACGCAGCAAAGGAAATGCCAGTTTACGTCATAGGACAGGCATCTTGTGAAAACAACACACTCTCAGCTCACTCCGGTTATTCACTGGATCTATAGGAGTCTCCTGGGCTACCCTCTGGATCCCTCCTGCACTGACAGGCAGCCCTGTGCTACCAGCTCTGACCTGCTTCTGCCCTTGCAGTCCCTGATGGACATTCCTCCTGAGAGATAACTAAGGATCACAAGACATTGACTTGGAAGACATCTGGAAGAGTCCTAATTTTCAGAAAAAATGATGCTTACTTACTCTTCCACATTTCACTTGGCCCCAATAGCCAAGTCGCTCCCAGGTTGCAGGGTATAGCACTTCCAAGAGCAAACAGCACAGCACTTACATTACCCAAATGCTCAAGTTACTCGTTTCTGTTGCACACCAAATGTTAAGACTGTAAGCACAGAAATGTATTCATTAGCTATCTGACAGATCGCATTTTCTTTCTGGAGCAGTGTTGGGAAAGGAAATTCAATTGAATTCTTCTCATTTCAGATAAACAGGGAAATGTCACACCTAATGAATTTCAATGGCATTCCTGAGTCTGCTGAGAGGTCTATTCAATAAACTTAAAAGATAGGAGCCACTTTTTGCTGGAGTAACTTTCCACTGTCCCACCCATTCCTTCTGTTAGCTTTGCTTTCAGCCTGTGATGAGTAAGTATAACAATCCATCAGAAATACTGTGTAAATCATCATAATAATATATGTTTATAAAATCCTTCGAGAAGTAGCTGTGCATCTTTCCCAGCACACTGTATTTCTGAAGACTTTGCTGTATTCTGCACCATCCAACTTCAGGACTCTTCTGCTATCACCAGGAGGTACTGCCAGGTAGGAGCGTTTCTTTTGTGCAACATACACGAACTCAATGTCTGCTGTATCGAGATCAATTCATCTGATGCTAGTCTGGTATCCTATGGCCAAAGGCAACCACCACCAAACACTTCTGATCAAGATAGTGGAATAATAACCAGATATAAAAAGACCTTTCTCTCTAATCTGCATAAATTAGGGCAGTAGTTCCCAGCCTTTTCCAATGGTTGGCATTCCCATCACCTGTTCCTTTTACTGGTGTGCCTACATATCCAGGCCATCATCTCTTTGCCCCCTTCCCAGTGTTCCCTCATGACCTGAGCATCCTCTTTTCCCCCAGTCGTTTCCCATTTTCCCACTCTGAGGACTTCACACCTTTGCTGCTATTTCCCCAGTTGGTGTTTTCAATCAAAGACACACATGGAGCGTGAGGGCTGACACAAAATTCACAGAAGATGTTCTCAGACTCTCAGTTCATATAAGCTTCACAACAGATTTTTGGACTCCTGCTCAGCTCGTAGCCTCTGTGAGATCCTGCAGCAACATGTTTCATTGGATAATTATGCAGTGCAAACAGAAATCTTGATGTCAGTATTAAACACTGCCTCGTGAATTCACTGTATGATGACACCAAGCAAACAGAAGCCAACTTTTTATGAACAGCATTTGTAAGTATTGTATCATGAGAAGCGAAGAAAAAAAAGAGTATTTGTAATCATCACAGAATACTTGAATAGAGCAATATTAGCTAATGGTAACCTTCATGTTAACTTTACTTTGCTGGACTGATAAGATAATATTGTCATGTATAATAGAATAGTTATTCAACTGAAAGATTAGCATATAGGTATTTTTAAATACAGTTACAACTCTACTGTAGTAGGATGAAATCACTCATCTAAAATAGTTTAACTTTCTCATTCTTTTTCACATTACTGCAGTTGCCATGGACAAAGTGTATGGAACTGCCCCTCTCTGTGTTCCTTCTGTAAAGGTTTTTTTCTCCTTCACATCCATGGCAATTTATAGCACCTTGGTACCTGAAATAGGGTTGTACAAAGAAAGCAAGAATAAAATCTACCTTACATGCCTGGTAAGTTGTAAGCCTCCTGTTTTGTATCTCCTACAGAGGTAAGATTTGAGATGCTGCATGATCAGCCCTAACATGAGCATAGTGGGAGATTTCAGACTGGTACACTGTGCTGCCAAACTGCCCAGGCACAGGTGCCCTGTTTTCTGGGACAGATCTAGGAAATTTGTGACCAATAAATCACCAGTTATTTACAAGAACAATTTAAGCTTAAATAGAAAGAAATCACATCATCACCCACAAGTGCTATGTGCTTGCAAAAGCACATTCTGCATCAGTATCATATAATAGAGTATTAATCCAGTAGTTACTGTAATAACCTGTAAACCAATAACTGTTATCCAAACTGTTACTGGTCCGTATAGGTAGTATCAAGTATAAACTTACTTTCCAATCAATTGTGCTGTCTCTAAGTATGAAGAAAATTGATGTTGCTATTAACAGTGCCACTCAACATTTTCTAGAGCACCTTAGCACACTGCCAGAATAATACTCCTCAGTATCATTTAAGTATATAGGCAACACATCAGTCATGCAACAAATGTGAAGAAATTTTCTTCTGGTTAGATTACTACATAAATCTAAATCAAACATTTTCATTTTCTTGATTTTAATCAAAAGCATATTTAAATGTGAAGCAGCTTTATGAAGCCTTTCTTAAAATCATGGGATTTGATTCCAAATGTCTTTTTCCCACTGAGTAGGAGTCTCATTGTTATGTTCAACATGGTATCACTCCTTTATCAAATAATGTCAGCAGTGGACAATGCCCACAACTGTACCTTGAAAATTCAGAAGTTGTGTCCTGCATAGTCATCTGGTTATTTTGGAGACTGACAAAACAGGACTGGAAATGTTATAAAAGCATTTCCAAGTTACTAGAACCGCTGAGCATTTCTCTGGGTGAAGACTGGAGAAGCAGAGGAAAAAGACAGTCAACAAGCAGAGGATGTACAAGACTAATTGCACTTTTCATCGAAGAACTGAATCCTTAAGGAAGTAGGGACAAGGAAAGAATATGGATTTTATTTGATACTAGCACAACCACTGTATTTCAGTGACAGGTGATGAAATATTAAGGCTGGTTGCTGAGAGGTGAGTGAAGATGTGTGAGCAGAGGGCTCCAGTGGAGAACAGAAAGGCAGAGTGGAAGGCTGTGTGTGGTGAGGTGAAAAGCTGTGTAGTGGGTGGGTTGGTGCTTGACAGCGTACTGGACTGTACCAGCTGGATAAGGGGCATGTGGCAGATGGATGCACACAGGGGCTGATCTTTAAAACACTTGCTCTGAACAACAGCCCTGGCATAGTTATTTCTGCTACATATGCCATGGCAGTCACTGGGGAACAGACGGCGGGAAGGTGCGGTGCCTTGCAATCCCCCATTAAGCCCAGTGCAGCAGCCAGTGGCAGATGGCTTGGACCTGTTGAACTGGGTGCTTATGGCACTCTCCAGAATTTCCCCTGCTGATTTTTCACACTGCACATAGCCTTTGCCCAGGGTCCTTGTGCCCTGGCAAATGCTGCCTGCTACAGCCAAGAGCCCAGCTTTCCCATCAGGTTCCTTCATGCTGCTCCCTCTGTTCATAATCCTTACTTCCCTTGCTCTTCATTTTCCAACCTATCAACCTCTCCCCTGACCCCTCCTTTAGGTTATTCCTTATACTGTCTTTTATGGGAGTGACACATTCCACCACAGAGTGTCACAGATACAGCCTTTGAAAAGCAGCACCCTCTCGAGCAATATTTAGCAGCTGCTTTTAGACGCAGAGTGGGAGCCGAGATCTGTACATTGCCTATCACTACGACAGGAGGCACTTGCTAAGGAGGGATGAAGTCCCTTATATCTCTAGTGCTCAAAGGCTCTGTAACGCCCAGATAATTACATACCAGACATTAGTGCTTAAGTGCTTGTGAAGAGTGCTTTGATTGTATAGAGAGGACGGTAAGAAGGAAAATGATGTCACCTTTCCAGTAACCTTCTCTATATTTGGATACTGCATTTTGCAGAAGCTGAACCATAAAGTACTTCACTCTGGCACACAATACAGAACATGCTAACAATACTACCTGGAGGTGATAACAGCGGGTGACTAAACCAGCAAGCACAGAAGGCACTAGAGAACAGGGTAGAGGCTCTGAAAAGTCTGTAAAAGCATGCAGGCAGTGTCTTTTATTTTGCTTGCCATTACATTATCAAGACAATGCTTTTATTTGTCACTATTATTTACCTGTATTACTGTATCACCTCAGAGTCCCAGTTGTCCTTCTCCCTGAGAGATGATGTTCTAAGGGAGCTTAGCTTGTAAACTAGGTCAAGAATGAAAAAACTTTTGGACGGAGCTCCAGAGAGTGCCACTCCCTGACTCATCCACCATTACTTTTTGCCATCCTGTGAACAAAATGCCTTATTTTTCTATCACGGTGGGTGCATAGCTTGTTGTATGATGGGAATCAACTGCATTTTCTTCACACAGTAAATGCCTAACTGGTCTTACAAAGGGATGTGTTGCATTAGACAATGGGCTCTGCAAGCGAGTTTCAGCATTTACAATTGCTTGTGTGTATATTCCACGATGGAGAATTATTTCACTTTGTCACATGATAGATCTATGTCTGGTGAGGCCAGGTCCTGAGACTCCTGTTCTGTAGACTAGATGCAGTAGGTAGGTAACTCCTGGAGCAAAAGGTGAACAGTGGAACAATATGCAGGAGTATGATGGTTTGAGCCCACTAGCACCTCTGTTAAGTTTTGAACAGATTGTGGCAAAGGAGAATGCCAAGACAGGGTGTGACTTATTTTTATTTGTTTATCATTATGTACTTCAGGCCTTTTCTTTTCTTTTTTTTTTTTTTTCAGTTTCTTGGAGAAAATGGATGTCTAAAGACTTACTTAGCAAATCTGAGACCCAAAACACAGGAAAAGTGCGTGTAAGTTGGTATGGCTTGTTCAAGTGTTTGGTTACAGGTAATGAGATTTCAAACCCCTCCCCATCTTTACTTATGAGTTCTTGTGAAAACTTACACCTTCGAGGATGTGTTATGCTTCAGGCCATTAAGCAGTACTGTATTTTGTCTTGATCTGTTCAGGGCATTCCTTAGTTATATCTTCTTTCTATCAACTCTTTTCATTCTATTTCCCCCTGCAAATGCATACTGGACAGTTCTGGGCATCACCAAGGCAGAGGTTCATGCAGCATGAACTTTATTTGTAAAGGATGGAACAAACATGAATGTCACACTTCTTCAAAACAAAATAAAAAAAAAAATTAAATTAACTAATCAACTGGTGAAAACTGAACAGGTAATACTATTTACATAAGATAATGTTTGCCTTCCTTCCCAAAACTTAAAGTGACTTTTCACTCTGAAACAAGGACAACAGAATAAACACAATGATTTCTAGCAGTTTCCTTGTAAATACCAATCTAAGTCTCTCAAACTTGCAGAACTTATCTTTTCCCTTTACATGAAACTAAATTAGCTCTTTGGCACCATTGTACTGATGTCTGCATTTCAAGACTCAGCCACCTAATGGCATTTTAACAGAATAAAATCACTGACACAGTATCATGTCATGGTGTACCCAGCAAGAAAAGACTTGACAAATGTTAGGTGTCTTTAGACGGTATCTGTGTTCACTCTTTCTGCACCTGGACTGGGTGAACACTGTCTCTATAAAGATGAAAAGGAAGTTTGTGACTCATAGAGTATCTCCAAAAACCTAGACAAAGACTGAGATCACTGACTTCACATTTAGAGCATACGAAATACAATCATGCCTGGTGCCATTCCAAAAATGGGGTTAGATTTCTACCTGAATTCCTCAGATATGTATCTCCAGTTTCTCCGTCTTTTAAAGCACCTTGACAAGAAAATATCCCCATAAAATGTATTGAGAGTGTTCCAGAAACATCTTATCTGCTGTTTTGAGTGCACTGGGCCCAGCTCGAAGTCTGCAAGCAGTGCAACAATTTAATCAAAGACCAGAAAACGTCACTGAGCTAAATGAAATAAGCTATTTGCATGTCAGTTTCACCAGTTCATCTCTCTCTTCAATCACTCAAGGTAATTTCAGGTTTAAAGGTTCAGATGTCATTTAAAAGCTAGCTTATTCAGTCTCTTCCTTGCACTAAGAAAACCAGACATGTAATTCTGCTTTTTTTTCCAAAGAGTTCTGTATGATAAAACTGCAGCGTGGCACCTCTTCCAAAAATAAGTCTCCAACCGAGTTCCCACTATTAAAGAAATACACTTTACAAATCCTCATATAAAAGGCCTACCTGGATCAATCAGTAGCAATATACAACAGGACTGTAACAATTCCTGTTGCCTTGTGCCAACTGTTAGATAAATAATACTGGTAGAACAACATCTGCTCCTAAATTCACTTTCCCTATTTCTGGAATGTACACAATGTTTTCTGAAGCTCTTGCTTATCAAGTTGCATGTGGTCTTTTTTGTCAAGGAAGAAATGCACTCACTGACCTCCCTTCTGATCCAAAATTCCACCATGCAGAGTAGAAAGTTTCTGCACCTCTCCCAGGAATTAGGAATTACTTCCATTAGAAAATGTAATTAGAAAAGTCACTTCAGCCTCTAGAAATATGAGCATAAATCGTCTGATTAGGAATTATTCCAATAACCAATGGAAAACATTCCTGTTTCTGTTCAGAAAGCAGAGCTCCTCAAAAGTCATTTCAGGAGATGGTGGAAATTAGTCTCTTGTATCATTCAGGAAATGCCTCTATAATTAAATATGTCGCCCAGTCAGGAAGAAAAGTGGTCTGTCCTCTTTGGCATTGGCAGTCTGGAATTCATCCCGCAGCCGGAACTGCCATTCGTCTTCCAGCTCTAGCCGGACAACAGTCTGGCGAAGAGAATTGCGGTCCTGACAAATCACACACAGGGTGGCACCTAGGCAACGGTTAAAAAGAAACCCATGTCAGCATCCCCTTTGTTCTCAGATCACCCAGCTCCCACCACCCCCCGAGTATCCAACACTTTTATAACAGGAGTTCCAAATGGGCTTGGGAGAAAATGAAGACACCTGTGTAGGACTATGTTCAGCTCCCTAGTTATCCGGATCTTACTGTGTAACTTGAGATATCAAGTAAACAGGACTAACAATACATTCCCTGCTCTTTAGGGTGAGGAAAAGTAAAAGTGTCAGGTCTGAGGAAGTGGTGGGTCCTGGCAGAAAACAACATAAAGGCCTACAGCCATTACTGTTCTAGTCCTAATGATCATTACCTTTTTGAGTGAAACCCTCTCTAAGCAAACTCTTGCAACACAAGTCGGTTACCATGATGACTGACTAGCTTCATTGTGCTTTGCTGACCAGAAACAGTCTAATCATGTCCTTTAAGCTTTAGTGGATTGGCAAGCTAATGTGCTGGCATAGAATTATCACCCTTTAAACTTTAGTGGATTGGCAAGCTAATGTGCTGGTATAGAATTATACACCCTTTAAACTTTAGTGGATTGGCAAACTAATGTGCTGGCATAGAATTATCACCCTTTAAACTTTAGTGGATTGGCAAACTAATGTGCTGACAAACAATAATATGGTCTGTATGGCTGTGGACACAGGCAAATCTAGAATGCCAAAGTTAGAGAGATCATATTTTAGTAAACAGTATAAGCTGTCCTGGCTGGCACACTGATTGTATTTTAACTTGCACACATGATTTCCTTGCTTCTGAGAGAAGTGCTTGATTGAGAGGAAGTAATTACCTCATCAGCATTCAACAATGTGAATGAGAGATGGTGAAAGAAGTGGAAATGCCCAAGAGAGAAAACAAGTTTGAGAATACAACCAGAAGAAACAAGGCAGCCAGTCATGTGGTGTGTAATGCTTACATGGCAGACTGGAAAATTAAGTAGACTGCCAAGGGAGATGGAGAAGTCCCAAATCGAATACACTACATGCTATAAAAATTGTCTGGTTTGCACAAAATGAAACTGATTGATATCCTTTAGTCACTCAAAATGCAGTACAAAAGCACTGCTTTCCATTACAGTTACTCTGATAGCCTTACTGGAGAAACTACAGACTGGCTAAAATGTCAACACTGCTCCAGAATGAGCAATGATGCCGACACTCATGTGGCTTCAGTGGCATGTGCAGGTAAAAGCACTGTGTACTCCAATTTGCACTTTGCTGCACATACATACATGCAACTGTACTAACTGCAAGAAAGAACACAGCAGTTCACAACTCTGCCTGTTTCAGGAAGGCATTTGCTGCAGTGCTTTTCCTTCAGTGACAGCTGTAGCTGTGAGTGAAACAATCCCAGGAGCGCTAAATACCTAAGATAGTATCAGAACAATCCAAAAGGAGTTTGCCTGCAATACCAATGGAAATTACATGTCCATTGCTATCCACTGCCATAAGGATTACATGGAGAAGCTAGGTTATTAGGATTTCATCTTAGAAGAGCCACCTTTTATTTATAAGGATGGTAAACAGATTCTGGTGGCAGTTTGTCCATCATCCATTTTCTTGTTGAAAATTAGAACAGTTGCAAGGCACAGTTAGGATGCTTCATACATAAACCTTAAACACTCAATTCTCAGACATAAATTAAAATGCTATGAGATATCCACATAACAATTATGTAGATCCAATATTCTTCCTCCCTTGGAAATCTGCAGAACATACAGAGCTGTTCTATAGCAGTTTATAGCAATACAGGCTCATCATGACTAAGCATCAAAGATGGGTAGAATGTATAAAGACAAACATGAATACAAGCATATACATATATATGTATATATAAATATATACATACACATCTACATTTCAATACAAGACACATTTTTCCACGGTTCCCAGAGACCAGCTCATATAAATTCTCTGTAAGAAAATTATTGCAGCTCACCTTTAAGAAAATGAAACTTCTTCAAAAAGCTAGCTACAACAAAGGAGTCACAGAGGTATAGCAGGAGACCACTGAATGTCAAACCAGAGGAACTGATATTGAGAGAGTGAGGCCGAGAACTCACATAGCAAACTGCAATCTGATTGGGAGAGGGGAAAAAACAATGTAAATGTTCTATATAAAGCTAAGGCTTGATAGCAAGCTTTCAGTATTTGCACCTGATTAAAGCTCATTCTTTCTTTCCAGCTCCAAATGCTATAATTTTTATAGTTCCTTCCTAAACAACCCTCTACTTACCAAAAATCTAGATAAATTTTTTTTATTCATTACTATGAATTGCTATTATAAGATTTAGAGATTGTAGAATTTGAAAGCTGCAGTAACAACAGCTCCCCACAACCATATTGTTATGACCTGCTTAGCACAATTTATCTACACAGGAGTAAACACAGTTAACTGTGCAGCCAGACATGAAAAGAACCCTTTAGAAATGCTTGATTTAATTTGCATTACAATAAGATTACTCATGTCAGAAGCAGAGTTGTGCAAATACCTAAATACACAAGGATTCCTCTCATCTAGTTTGGTTTTATGACTACCCTCCAAATCCACTAGGAACTGGGAATATTTATAGCACTCTTTCAGGATTTATATATTTAAATTAAGGAATCTTCTACACAAGGCTTTGTTTCCAAAGTGTCATTACACTACTTTGTTGGGGCAGAGTCATCTGGCATAAACAGTGTGATTCAGAGGAGGAAGGTTGGACCACAGCAACTGAAACTGTGGCCCAGGATGCCTATATTTATCCATCTTCCTTTGATTCTCTTACATCATATTCCAGCTCAGGTAACAATTTCAGAAGCAAACTGAACTAAGTACACCTGCTGAATAGGTTAGAGCTGAAAAGATGCAATGGATGAAGACAGTAATATCACAATGCCCTTTCAACGAGCTTGCTTTTTCAAACATGGTGGGAACATAGACCTGTAAGAGCTTAAACAGAAAGGATATTAAAAGATACGGTTCAAAATGTTCTGGGAGAAGCACATATGGGAAAGTCATTACACAGCTGTTTTGGTAAAGTAGTAAACCTAACAAGACTGATTTTCATTTAGTATGTAAGTCAGATAAAAAGGTTAAAATGGTTTCTCCCAAACAACACCACCTTAGTATCATATTTCTATTCAACCTAGATTTGAGTTTAAACTCAGATGACCTTGGCTTCAGATTCAAACTCATCAGAGAGTGCCAACAATTCCTGAGATCTAATGTCAGCTTCTCCCATTCTGCTTTCTTAGTTTGTGTGTCTCTGCCTCAGTTTATCAGTTGAAAGTGAAGTAAACCACTTCTATTTTGAAATATTTTCAGAGGGCAGCTAATATTTGTAAAATACTTATAGAATAAATTTCCTTTAGAAAGGGGCAAATTACAGCAAAGAAAATCCTTAGAGAAAACTGTGCTCTGTGTTAATTCAGAATCTAATATAATTCACAGACTATGTTACTATTTTGGACAACTCTGATATTGTTCCCCATGTACTTTAAATAAAGTCTTTAATAATATCTTCACAGGAATAAGAATTTGATTGTTTAATTATAGGAATCTAATACCTAATTCTTCAAAAGCTATGTAAGACCCCATCTGGAGTACTGTGTGCAGTTCTGGAGCCCCCAGCACAGGAAGGACGTGGAACTGCTGGCCCGGGTCCAGAGGAGGGCCACGAAGATGCTCAGAGGGCTGCAGCAGCTCTGCTATAAAGACAGACTGAGAGAGTTGGGGTTCTTCAGCCTGGAGAAGAGAAGGCTTCAAGGAGACCTTAGAGTAGCCTTCCAGTATCTGAAGGGGGCCTACAGGAAGGCTGGGGAGGGACTATTTACAAGGTCTTGCAATGACAGGACAAGGGGCAATGGGTTTAAACTGGCAGAGGGGAGATTTAGACTGGATGTTAGGAGGAAGTTGTTTGCAGTGAGGGTGGTGAGGCACTGGCACAGGTTGCCCAGGGAGGTTGTGGCTGCTCCCTCCCTGGAGGTGTTCAAGGCCAGGCTGGATGAAGCCTTGAGTGACCTGTACTATTAGGAGGTGTCCCTGCCTATGGCAGGGGGGTGGAACTAGATAATCCTTGAGGTCCCTTCCAACCTTACCATTCTATGATTCTATTCTATGATTCTAATTATTATTGAGGAAATGCATCAACAAACTGATCCAAATCATAGCCTATACATTTCTAGAGCTGCTTGAAGATTATTTTGTTCAGTACCTGTGGTCCTAAGTTAAGGTAACAGTCTACAGATAGCACTGGATGGCTGTAGTTCTTCAGTGAGAGAGGGAAGAAGCGATGGCTATGATATTGGAGGTATTTTTCAAGGAGCAACTGAGCAGGTGCTGCCAAAAAGGTGTGCTTGCTGTCAGGAGCACAAATGTACTGAGCAGGGGAGATTGAAACTGGAGTGTCAGATACCTGTAAGGAAAAAGATATTTCTGCTACAGATCAATCTTCATCAATTAAGTAGCACTTTTTGATTTGTATAAAATACGTCTTAACCCTACACATCTAAGATTTATTTATGAAGCAAAGTTATTTCACAAAAAAATATCTGCTACCAACGCTTTCAGAGTTTCACTGAATTATAGTTGTATTTAGAGAGTGAGGTTTCTTCTCTGAACCTAAAATATTCCTACATATGAAGACATGAAGATGAGCGACTCAATAATTAGAGATGAAAAACTCATACTGGACTATTACTCGGACCATAAAGAGACAGGTAAGGTGATTTTAAGTTTTAAAGGATTAAAGAAAGGTGCATTTATGCCAAGAATATTTTGGATTTCAGAAATTATTTTTTTAAAATATCCCCACACAGCAGCCATACCCCATTACTGGAAGCTAGTGAGATATCAAAATACCTCATCTCTCCTGGTTACAGAATACCAAAAAAAGGAAAACAATTTTAACAAGAATGAAACAGAGGTCTCAGTTCCCACCTTAGATTTAATGTGGAATGATCGCTGTCCTCCCACTGCAATCTGCTTTTTCATGACACTGAAGTGATTGAACCGACAGACAAGCAGACCAGCGCTGTGGACACGCAAGTTGAAGTCAACATCATCACATGTGAATCTGAAAATAAAATCACAGCAGTTCAGAGGAAAATAATATCTTTTTCCAGATGCTGGCAATTTGAGAAGGCTTGGAACCACCAGTAAGAACACAAAATCTGTATGCATCCCATTAACAAACTCCTTAGTAAAACAACAAGAGCTTTTATAAAATTTTTCATTTTGGGGCTCCCTGGTACAGGAGAGACAGGGACCTGC
>VWYK01119541.1:0-10021 GCA_013399775.1 Semnornis frantzii
GGCAGCCCACTTTGGCTAGGCAGCAGGCAGATTTATTGAAATATATAAACAGCAATGTTGGTGAAAGGAGGAGGTTGAGTTACTCATGGCTGAAGCAAGTTTTTTCAGCCTTTGATTGGGAAACTTTTGTTCAACACATTATTCACTGGTATTACACAAGCAGTGCTGGAAAGAATGTATTAAGTCATACTGTCTTGAAAAGGTAGATTTGATCCATCATTTGAGGATGAATGAGGCTATGTGAATTGTCAGAAGCCCTTCTGTGTGTCTTTAATAGACCCCACTCATCCAGCTTCCACAGAATCATCTTTTCATTCAAGCAATACAGATAAAATACTACTACAGCAAGGCCATAAGGAAATAAGGTTTTGTGATGTAGGCATTAACTGTGACCAACAATTTAGAGATATCTTGATAGTAAGTTAGCTGTTGTGTAAGTTAAGTGACAAATTTGCCCAGAAGAGTCTTCAAATCATAGCTTGAAACTTGTAGCTTTTCTTTTTCTGAGTTTTTATAATTCTGGCTGAGCAGCTGTGTAAATACAAACATTTACAACAGAGCTGCAAGTGAGACGTGCAGTGCATCATTCATTTTTGTGCCATAACAAGTAAATCCATTATTGCAGGCTTGTGCATGACAAATATGGATTTTATATACATGGATGTGATTAATAAAAATGACACATCTCATAAACAGACCAGAGTGACACTGGGTTTTACACTATTTACAGTTACAATTATCCCTGCAGAAACATTTCTGCTGCTAAAATGATTGCCACATTCAAAGTGCACAATGCTAACCACATGAGCAAATACAGAGGCATTGCAAGGCATCTCCAAGGGGAACTGGCACAGCACTGATCTGGAGACTTCTACATCCATTCCTATGTGCCTGATAATTCCTGTCCCCTTCCTTACTGCTTTGTTATGAACTCTTGGGGATAGAGGTTAATCTTGAAGGAAAGTATTCTGTCAGGTTGCCAGAGGTAATGCTAATGGAAACGTGAACACATTTCATACACATCTGTAAATACTGAGGAGGAGTTTCGTTCCTGGCTCACGCATCATTTATTCAGCCCTTTATAATGCTGTGGTTTCAAAATCTACCTACCCAGGCTGATGAATCACTCAAGTATTCTTTCGTTGTAGCCTAGACAAAATTCAGTAAGGGGCTCTCTCAATGACTGTGAGTCACTAACCATTTCTTTCCCCTTTTGCTGCCAATGCACTCAGTTGAAAATGAAGATCTAATACTGCACTATATCTTAGCACATGAATGCTGACTGGAAGCCCTTATTCGCAATGATATTGCTGAGGTCTGCTACTAGGACATAGAAATGCCAGTCAGCTCACTGGTTTCATCTTGGAAGGATGAAGTAATGGCTACATGTCTCCTCACTGTGCATCAGTGCTGGCTCAGCGCTGGAGTTGATTTACCTCAGGATTGCTCTCTTGATGCCAGCCATGCTACAGAGATTTATAGCAGCTGAAGACCTGTTCCTCAGAGCACTGTTCCAGGCGATGCTGAGGCAGAAGGGAGAATACACTGGGACTCTTCTGGCTAAGTAGCACATTTGCTGGCATGTGGATCATTCAGGATTTTGTAGCTATTGGTGGGAAGGTGAGAGATAAAAAGCTCTTTGTGCCACAGTTGGATGATTTAGGCACCAAGACTGAAGTTGGAGAGTCATGCTTAGGGCTATTAGCTTCAAAATAAAATTTCATCTCTGACAGAGTGAAGTCCTGAATGGATCCTTTATACCCTAAACACTAATCTTAGCTAACCAGCCAGCAAAACCCACCCCCAGCTAAGAAGCAGGTATTTTGACATATCTGGTTTTTGGTGAAAACTTTTGGTGCAGCAAGAAATCAAAGCCCAGTCCCCAGAATCTGCCTTCAAATGGAGCTAACAGCCAGCTGCAAATCAACAAGTGTTCAAGTCAATGGTGTTACACTACAGTACAATCAGTGCAAAAAAGAACCATAGAATGGTTTAGGTTGGAAAGGACCCCAAAGATCATCTAGTTTCAACCCCTTGCCATGGGCAGGGACATCTCCCACTAGAATAAGACACTCAAGGCCTCGTCCAACCTGGCTTTGAACACCTCCAGGGAGGGAGCAGCCACAACCTCCCTGGGCAACCTGTGCCAGTGTCTCACTACCCTCACTGCAAAGAAGTTTAAACCCATTGCCCCTTGTCCTGTCATTGCAAGACCTTGTAAATAATCCCCACCCCAATCTTCCTGTAGCCCCCTTCAGATACTGGAAGGCTACTCTAAGGTCTCCTCAAAGCCTTCTCTTCTCCAGGCTGCAGAGCCCAAACCCCTCTCAGCCTGTCCTCAGAGCAGAGCTGCTGCAGCCCTCTGAGCATCTTTGTGGCCTCCTCTGGACTGATTCCAACAGTTCCATGTCTTTCCTGTGCTGGGGGCTCCAGAACTGNGATTGTGCCTACCCAGGTGCAGGACCTTACACTTGTTCTTGTTGAATTTCATGAGGTTGGCCTGGGCACACCTCTCCAGGTCCCTCTGGATGGATCCTTGCCCTCAAGCAAGTCAACTGTGCCACACAGCTTGGTGCCATCTGCACACTTGCTGAGGGTGCACTGACTCCTCTGTCCATGTCACTGACAAAGATGTTAAACAGCACTGGTGCCAGCACTGACCCGAGGGATGTCATTTGTCACTGATCTCCAGAAAAGTAGAATCAGATGCTTATTGGTCATGATTAAGTAACGCAGAACAGAACAAAGTGTCTTGCTCAGTTTCACAGTCAGATCATGGCAATGCAGACACTGTCACCAAAAACTGTAAACAACCCCAATGAATTCAATCCAGTCCTTCATTCTCTCCAACATCTGCCACTTTTCACAGGCTTTTCTGTGAAATATTTTTAAGTCACAGGCTTGTAGTAAAACACAAGTTTTGCTTACAAACTGGATTGTCTCGTGAATGTTTTGACAGCATGTCTGCATAAAATGTGTCACCATCAAAACGAGTCTGAGGGAAAAAAAAACAACCCTCATCCATTTGTTTTTCACCAAGAACACTCCTTAAGGCACAGAAACAAAGGGTAGCCAAAATTCTGAGCTCCGTTTTTAAAGCGTTCACTCAGAAAAGAAAAACATATGCAAAATAGATGAAAATCTACTAAAATAATAACAGTGTGCTCAAGAGACAACATTTCAGAATTTGCTGGCAACGTTTGGGGGAGTTTTAATTGCAAGCAAGGCAAATGTTGCAATGTATACTTGAATTTTGTCTGGCTCAGTTTCAGCAATACAGAACACCCAGCCACCACTGCATCTCAAATCAGAGAGGTTTCCTCTGGATCCTTGCTTTTCAGAGAGTCAGATCATAGTTTTCATTGGTTCTTTATTTCAGAGTCATGGGGCAGCTCTGGTAGGTGGATGGGATGAAAACTTCTAATTAATATTTGGAAGAGTTTGTTTTTATTGGACATTGGAAGATCTGTGGTGCAGCTTAGTCTAGTTTGGTCTCTGAAACTCAGATCCAACTTACATAACTCACAAACTTGACTTTTTTTTTTTTTAATTATTATTCAGACCTTTGTAAATAAGGAAGAAATACCCTGAATTTAGATTATGAAAAGTACAATATAGGCTCAAGCCCATAAGTTTATAATTTCACAGTTAATATGTGAACATGAAAAGAGAAGTTACCCTGCTGTTTCACTTACATGCCAAGTTGTTTAAGGAAAACAAACTGAAGCTTGACATCATTTTGACATGAATACTGTGATTGCCAGCTGTAAAGCAGTAAAAATAACAGATTGTTGTAATCTAAGAAGGATGCACCATTCAGTTCCACTTTATTCCTATTATTTCACTTATTTACCTCTCCCTCCTTCTGACATCCATGAGGATTCTGCAAGTAAACAAATTATTCTTCACTCTCCACCTTTGGTTTTGTGCCCTTTCCCTAGGGTTGTTGTGTGAATTTGTTGTACCAGATTATTTGTGTTCAGGAACATTGGGGCAGTGGAGAACTGAAAATAAATTAAAAGGAGTCAGGATGCTCTTATAGGTTGTATTTAATGTTTGAAGATCACCGTAAAAATCATACATCAACATATGAGGTCAGAGCAAAGGGTAGTATGAGAAGGGTATGTGGCTACTGAATGGCCAAGGGCAGAAAGCAAACACTTCAGAAAACATTTTCAGAGTCGAATTCCACCCCCGGATAAACAAAAACATTTCAGAGGTTTCGAATAAGCAGAGCCACACAATCAGATTTCTGATAAAATTCTCCTGCTCTGCCAAAAGAAAGCAGCCTGCCCTTCAAGTGAAGCTCACCCACCTGTGAATGATGTGGTACCTCTGCAGATAGTCCAAAGAGAGTGCCAGCTCACAGATGTACAGCTTAACAGTTCCCTCGTTAAAGTGGACGTTCTGTTGCAAGTGGTAGCGCAGATCGCCCCCGAGCAAGAGATCCACCACCATGAACATGTCTTCTTCATCTTGAAAGGAATACCTGGAAGAAAGAGTCACAGTTGAGATCTTGTGGCTGGTGCTGGAGCCGCAGCCATGCCCCTGTCAGTAAGCAGATCTGTTCATGACATACTCAAAAGTCACGCACAAGTTTCCCACTGCTCTGGTCCAGTCCTGTAACCAGACTGTGATTGGGGTGAGATCTTCTACATATTCAAGGCAAGCAGAATTGCTGCTTTCAGATTTTCCAAAGGGGAATAGTCAATACCTTATTTCTAACATAAAGCCCCTCTTCCCTTAGAAATTGATTCAGAATTAATTTTGAAGCTCTATCAGCTTTTCCACTTGTGGACACGAGCTGTTGAGAAGTGATCTACAGCAATGGTGCCTCTCCCATTACCTTTTTCTCCCATGATGTGTGTAATATATATTGGTTATGGATGTGATTCATTCCTCCTGAACTGGGAAATATATGCCCAGAAGGCTGAAGCACCTCTCCTATAAGGACAGGCTACAAGAGTTGGGGCTCTCAGACTGGAGAAGAGAAGGCTTATAGAAGACCTTGGAGTGGCATTCTAGTATCTGAAGGGGGCCTACAAGAGGGATGGGGCGGGACTATTGCCAAGGTCTTGTAACAACAGGATGAGGAGTAATGGGTTTAAACTGGCAGAGGGGAGACTCAAACTGGATGTTAGGAAGAAGTTCTTTCCAGTGAGGGTGGTGAGACACTGGCACAGGTTGCCCAAGGAGGTTGTGGAGCACAGAATTGCAGAACATGATCGAAGATCTTCGACCACAGTCTGTGATTCTGTGCTCCACAACGTCCCTGGAGTTGCTCAAGGCCAGGTTGAATGAGGCCTTGAGGAACCCGTTCTAATGGGAAGTGTCCCTGCCTATGGCGGGGGGTTGGAACTGGATGAGCTTTGAGGTCCCTTCCAACCTAACCCATTCTATGACATGCTAAGGAAATGAAAAACAGTGGGCTTCCAGAAAATCTGTGCCCACCTCCCCACAAAGGCTGGGAAGTCCATATTAGATTATTTGACAGCTGTGTATAGCTTCACTTGTTTTCCCAGGTCTGCACTCTGAAACGAGGCGCTGCTTGGGGGTGCCACAGAGACGTCAGTTTGAATTTAAATGCTTTCTATCCTTTCCGAGCACAATTCTGAGCAGCAAGTGTCTCTAGGTGCTCTGCTCCTCTGTCGTGTTTCTGTACTCCTGCCAAACACCAGGAGGGGAAAGCCACTTTATTTGCATTAAGCTTACTCCTCAGCAAGTCTCTGAAGCAAAATAGTGAAGTAGGTGGCACACGGTGGCTGCTTACCTCCAGAGACTCAGAATTTCATACATGCATGGTAAAAAAAGAAACAGAAGGCTTCAATTATATTCCAATTACTCTGAATGTTGTACATTACTGAGCATGGAGCAATTGCTAAAGGAAAACTTCAATATGTAGTTATGTTTAAGATGTTTTTTTCCCCCTTTGACGGTGCTGTTATTTTAAATGAAGTAGTGGTAGCACTGAGCAGATGTAATGAGAGATGTTAATTTTTTTCCTTCAGTTACTGCTTCAGTAAAGTGTAGATTTTGTCTGACTCCTTTTTATATAAAAAAACAATAAATTGCAATTATAGATTGAAAACTCTGCTTTAAAGTAAAATCTTGTGTGTAGTCTGGGACTAAAGAGCTCACCTGGTGTCTAAAATCATGATAGCCTGTCAGTAGAAATGGTTCTGATGCAACTCTGTTCTCAGGAAGGAAAACACCTTGAGTAATTTTTACAGTGATTCAGCCACCATAGGCAGAGGGGGAAGATAGAATAAGAAGTGAATACTCTGAACTTGCGTTTAAATAACTATTCCCTCTTCTGGCAAAATTTTGTTTCTATTTAGACTAAGCATTCATGGGGACATACTTTTTCAATATCTGAAGGGGACCTAGAAGAAAGTTGGGGAAGGACTTGTAGCAATGGAATGAGGGGCAATGGTTTTAAACTGGAGCAAGGTAGATTTAAATTGGACATAATAAGGAAATTCTTCACAATGGCAGTAGTAAAATACTGAAATGTTTTGCCCTGTGTTTGAGGCCCTGTCCCTGGAGACATTCAAGATCAGACTTGAATGGGCAACTTGATCTAGTTGAATGCGTCCTTGCTCACTGCGGGGAGTTGGACAGAATGACCTTTGAGGGTCTCTCCCAACCCAACGCAGTCTGTGAATCAGTGAATCTACATAAGAGAAACATCAGAATAATCCAGAAATGTGAGAATTTGTCCCTGTTGAGGTGAGTGCTAACATAATGCAACCAGTTTTTCACCCCAAGCATGTGTTTCTGCTGATGCACTCTCATTTCCTGTGCTTGTGAGTAGGGAATGGTGGATATTTATCATCTCCTAAGCAATCTTTTGGTGAAACTGAATTGCTAATGATTTAAAAGAGATCCAAATTTGTATTAGAAAGAGCTGGAACTCTATCCCATTTCATGATGTCAGAAAACAATACTTCCTGCATAGAAAAATACCCCTACAGCCAGGTGTGGAGGATTGCAAGTTAGTTCTGCTACCACAGTTGGACTATTTTCATGTTGTTTGTTTTGTTTATTTTTTAAGTGGTGTCATGAATCAGGCATTGGAGAAGTGTTCTAATTACAGAGCTAGTCTCTATTTTCTCTTACTCTAAAAAGAAAAGTCATAATACCTTAGAATCAACTTTCTCCAAATTAAGATAAAATCATAATGTCCCTTGCAATAGCCAAGGGGATTTCTTTATTGTCTTCAGACTGCAAGATAAACTACCATTGATCAAAATCCTCCACAGCAACAAATTTAAACAGAGCGTTTTCTGAACAGTTTATATCTGTATATTAGTTTTAATAATGTCTATTTTTTTCTGTCATATCTGTATTTATTACTTGCAACTCTCTTCATAAAAGCAGTTAGAGATGACTTATTAAGATCATTTTCCCCCTTTACATTCCTTCATTTTAGTTAGTTGGGGTAATTTCTCTTTGAAGCCCTACCAGATAAGGCACCTAGATGCTAGGGTCATTGTTTCTTGATATATTTACCTTGCTTTGTTTTTTTAAATCAAAGACCAACTTGTATAACTGTCTTTTAGAGTACTCCTCATCCACTGATAAGCAGCATTATGTTCACCCAAGACTTGCTGGGTGGAAAACAAACACATATGACTCAAATGCTGGAATAATTTGGCAGCTGCCAAAGAGCCATGTGCTGAACAGCTAAGTTAAGAGGGAAAATATAAGTTCAAAAGTCCATGGTACAGGTATGGTGGAAGGTAACACGTACAACATGGGTTGGTACAGCTTATAGTATGGGTGACAAACTTAGAACTTCGTTCATTCACAAACAAAATAATTGCAAATCTCCCTGTGTTGAACAGGTGTGCTGAAAACTGCTATAACCACTGTGGCTGAGAACAGCAAACACCTATCTCTGAATTACCGATTTCATAAAATGAGATGTTCAAACTAATCGAAGTAATGCCAAGTTTGAGAGTTCTGCCAGCCTAGGACAAGACTCAAGAGACAAACTCCCATGATTTATGAGCTTAGCAATTACAACTGCTACAAAGAAACATTGAAAGTGTTTCCTCACAAAAGCTACTTTGCCTATGTTTCTATAAATTTCTTTAGTCCTTTGAGAAAAATGGATAAATATTGGTTATTGGAATTTGTGCTTGTGAAATATTTCATAGAAGTCCATTGTTGAGGCCTTAAGCAGCTGAATCTGGCTGAGAGGTGTCCCTGTCCACGGTGGGGTGGTTGGAGTAGATGATCTCTAAGGTCTCTTCCAACCTAAGTCATTCTATGATGGAAATGTTTCCAAAAACTCAGAGTCACATCTTTAAGTGCTGTTAAGAACAAACGACAATTGCTTCTTTATAAATATATTAAAGGGGTTTTCTCCATCTGTAGACACTGCCATTTTATGCCACCACCACTCTGAGTAGTGGAAGACTGCAATTATTTCCCTTCCTCAGCCTAGCAGCATCATGTCCCAGCTCTGCTCTCTCACCCAGGAGTATCTCCAAATCTCCTAGAGGTGAACTTATTCAAAGAAAGACCACTGCAGAAGGTAATTTTTGAGAGTGAGTTTCATTGGTTGCAACCTTCACAAACATTTCTTTGAGGCTTAGAAAATTTCAGACCAAAAGCACTAATCTTGTGGTGTACTAAGAAAGACTGAAAGAAAATCTACCTTGCAGCCACACCACTTCTAGCAATTACTGTGACTCTTGACAACATTTTTATTCCCACATGGTCCATCTCTACAAGTGCATTCTGATAATTTTTTCTTGGGAAAATTAATTACTTTCCTGGCTCATTTGCTCATATACTGGTAGACTTAATGACACAGCCTCATGATAAAGTCTGTGTTTTCTCAACTATTATTAGACCAGTGTTAAAGACTTGCAAATGAATGCAAAATAGGCTCATGTCTCAGTCTACTTGTTTAGGATTTTTAGCAGACTTGGATGCAATATTGTCAAAGCTCATTTTAATTGTTGTATTATCACAAAGATTGTGGCAACTTTCCCCAACTTCTCTTGGGTTTACTTTCCAAATCCAAAGTCAGCTCCATTTCATAATTTTTTGTCCCCCAACTGTTTTATCTTTCATATATAATTTGCTGAGGGGATTAAAGAAAAGTCTCCATTATCTCCTGTTCTATGTATAGCCTTCTTCACAGCAGGTACAGCACAATTACACATGAGAGCTCTATTCGGGTTGAGTTAATAAGAGCATATAGAAAAGACACTTGGGATTTGCTGATGCTCTCATCTGAATGCAGTCTCTAAAATTCATTCAGCTGTGTTGGAGATGTGCTGTGACTTGGCGAATGTCTGTCAAGTTCTTCATTATCATTTTGTGTTATTTTCACTGCCAATTTATATCACTTCCTATGCACATGGCACTGCAGCACCAGCAATTATTTGTATCGTGCCAGCTAGTCTCTCTTGTCCCCTGCTTGTCTCAAATACATCCAATTAAAGCAAGGCACAGACAGCATATGTGAAGAACTCCCGCAAACTGCTCAGGCAAACAAGTGTCCCACTATCAATACAGGAAAGAGCTCCTCAAGAAAAGTTCTTGGGAGAGATGTGGACAAGGAAAAAGCTCACCAGGAGTAACAGACTGAAAACGTGGACTGAATTTGAGATGCAACTCAGTGCCAGTCTTCAAATTGCAGAGTTTGGTATATTTGTAAGTCTCTGCTGATGAAGTAGATGAAGCAAAGGCAGTAGGAAACCAGCACAGATGCACAATGAGAACTGAACTCCAACAGGAAAAACATACGCGAGAGACTGAAGTGAAGGTTGCGCTGCAGGAAGAACAACCTCGTGCAGCAGGACATGCTGGAGCTGACTGACTGGAAAGGACTTTTGCAGAAAAGAATCCTGGATCCTTGATGAAGACCAAGTTGGCAAAAAATAAGCAATATGCCCTTACAGTAAACCAGGCAAACTGCATCCTAAGATGCATTAGAGAGGGGTTGACAGCAGATCAAGCAAGATAATCCTTCCTCTCTCCTCTGATGAGGCCACATCTGAAG
>VWYK01119553.1:0-10347 GCA_013399775.1 Semnornis frantzii
GGCTGGACATCATGTTTTTTCAAAATTCAAAGCAAAACTGTGCTAAGTCATGGCTAGCAGTGTCAATGTCTCTATGAATTCAAACCAAAGAGATTTACGAAGCTCTGGTACAAAGCAGATGGATGCATGGGACTTCAGAATACCTTATCCCCATCCACTCTCCTTCCCTCTCTCCATCTCCATTCTGAATATGTCTGGAGAATTAAATTTCAGGTGCAATAATTGTGTTACAAGATATATAATAAAGTCAAAGCTGAAGGAGAGTTTATCCTCTCCATGATTTCTTTTCCTTTATCAGTATGATTCAAGCCTGTATTTCTGGAACAAGGAGAAACAGTAGCTCATGCCTCCTCTCTTTATGCTCCCAGCATTGTTGGCTTGTCCTTTTCCTATACAAGATCCTTCCATTGCATGCCCATCTAGGACAATATGCATTGTACTAAAGCAGATCTGTGTAGCTGAGGCTGATATCTTAGATTAAAAACCCTTTCGGAGAGGAGATGAAATCTATTTCATTCTCTAGTCTCTTGGGAAAAAAAAAAATGTTGCCATCAAATGTTTCTAATTAGTTGATTTTATTGCTTCCTGTCATCTAATTTTTCCTTCTTTAGCAAATGTAAAGTAAAAGTGGACTGGGTTTTAGGAGAAACTTAAGCATGACTGGCTCACTTCCCAAATTTTGATTTACATAGCTGCTGATTAACCAAAGGTTGGTCTTCTTTATAGGCAGCATTCTGAGTTCTTCCCTCAAAAACTAATGGTACTCCAATGTTAATTATCTACTGGATCTGTGGAGATCTGCATTGGGAGGTTGTGCCTGAGTGTAAATATCAACAAAAAGGTGAAATGTCTGTTTAAAGTTAACACACTCAACCACCTGTTTAGACCCAGTATCTTAACCAGTTATATTTGCTGTATTCTAGAAATACTGAAAAATATAGAACAATCAGTAGTGGTTAAACTGGGAAACAATGTATTGTGTTGTGTGATGTTCCAGCTAGGTTTATCTCTTTATCATTTTGCTCTCATTCCGAGATGAAGTGGAAACTGGGCAGAGAAAGATTAATAGTCACCAAGCAGGGACACAGTGGTTGGAGTGATGTTGCATATGTTATGTTGGTTCCAATTATTCCATCCGATAGCGGAATTTAATTGTATGCCTGCATTTTAGAGAAGTTTTCAATTTGTCATTCCTTGTGACTAGGTGATAGTTCCTCATTTAGATCAACCCAAATCTTCTTTATCTGGATAATTCTGCTTCCCGTTTAATTTCTGAAGACAAAGGAGAGGTTGTGTTTGAGAATGAAATTAGTTGTACTCAGTGATTTAGTGTTATTCTATACTTGGCTATTTACCATAGGTGATAAAGAAAGGCAAGACAGGGAGTTGTAGAACCTAGCTTTATTTACTTACTTGAGAACTCTGATTAGAATATGATTATGATTTTGATTGTGACTATTTGAAGTGTGATCCAATTGCTTCTTGATTTGCTGTCAGTCTACTGTTTGGCCCTTCTGCCCTATTCTCATAGGCATCAAAGGCCGAGAAGTGGGATTTTGTCACTGTTCATTAAAATTCTTGTTCCTGTCCTTCAGCTTCTTTAAGGAATAGTATCACAGAATGTCAGAGTCTGGAAGGGACCTGGAAAGATCATCCAGTCCAACCCCCCTGCCAGAGCAGGATCACCTATACCAGGTCACAGAGGAATTTGTACACGGGGGGATTGAATATCTCCAGAGAGGAAGACTCCACAACCCCCCTGGGCAGCCTGTTCCAGTGTTCTGTCACCCCCACAGGGAAAAAATTCCTCCTCATGTTTACATGAAACTTTCTATGCCTCAGCTGCCCCTTGTCCTGTCGTCAGGCATCACTGAGAAGAGCCTTGGCTCCATCCTCCTGGCTTTCACCCTTTTAAAGGATTTCCTTTGCTGTTTTTTGGGTGTTAAAAAAACCACCCCAGTCCTAAAGCAGCACTTGCACTAGATATTTCATCACTTCTTATTAGATAGTGCTATCACTTAGCTTGGCAGCCTTCTCCTCCAATGGGGTGTGGATAAACTATACCCTTCCAAAAATTGCTATAACACGTATCTGCTTTCTAGCTGATAGGATATAGATTGTTCTCCTGGAATAGTTGAGAAAGATATTTTTGCTAGGTAATTGCTGATCCACTGCATCCCGAGTTGCTGATTTGTCTTTTGGCTTTGTCAACTCTGCAAGTCTTGTAACTATGCTCTGCTCCTCTGTTCAGGATCAGAGTTTAAAGACCTAACGTGAATAATATTTCCACTTAGGGTGAAACTATTTAACCCATGTGACTGCTAACCATTTAAAGAAGGTAACAAATGCAACACTATCATTTTGTTTCAAAAATTACTTGCTAATCCAGAAATTTGGCCCTGCTGAGTGAAGATCAAATGGACAATGTTATACTTCTGCACTGACATGCGGTGAGTGCACATCAGCTTTTCACAAAGTCCAGAAGGAAGGTGTAAATGGGAAGTATTTAGCATCTAGGAACTGTTAGCTTATTCTACCCAACAGGCTGATGTGCTCTGAATCTAAACAAATCAGTTTTTACTTGATCTTCTGCACCTCATGATTTTTGATGTCACCCTAAATTAATTTGGATTTTTTTGGAGAATTCCCTTGACTGGGAAAAACGTGGCATGGCATTAGCAGCCTTGTCAGGATTGTATTGTGTTAACTGTAAAATTCTGGTTTTCTTACACTGCTGTGCTTCTAAACTCCTTTTACCATTTTGGTATTTCAGTCATCCTCACATAATGCTTTCTTTTTGTTAAAAAATCAGCAATCTCTTAACTTATCTGTGAAGGAGCAAATGATTGTGTTACCATGGGTGTCTGATTCTGATACAGGGTCTTTCTCAAGTCTTATCACCACAGAATGTGGGGTAAAAAAACCAAAACCCTTGGAATAAGTGTCTTTAAAACTCTATGACTTTTCTAGCAAGTACTCATGCTACAAAAGCTGTTACAGGAGGAGTTTAGTTTTTGTAGTTTTCTGTCTTAAGGTATCATTCAGGAAAGGAGTATCTTCACATCTCTTAACGGTGTGATAGCTTTCAAATGTATTGTTGTCTGAACCGTTGATTAAACAAAGTGGTGCTGATTGCAGCGGGGTGGCTAAACGTGGACAGAAGTAGCTGTTGCAGCCTGCTCACTAAGAAGTCATTTATCAAAGTTTTATCTGATTTCAGAGGCATTAGATTTATCAGTCACAGTTTATAAATGGCATGTCATCAGGATCAAACCAAAGCAATACCTTACTCAAGTGCTGCTGTAAAGCAAGTGTAAACATCTTCTGCAGATGTACTGTGTCCTTGCACCGGGAGGTATGTCATGCAACATAGAATTAGAGGAAACTTTGGTGTTTTGTTTAGTTCTTGAAAGACGTTGTTGTTGTTTTGGTGGTCAAAGTTTGATTTCTGCTCCTCAGTCAGCATAACATTGTTCGTGATTTCTCTGTTGGTGAGAAGCACAGAGCCGTTTTGTACAGTGTATAGAAACGAATAGAAAAGTTGAAGGTGTCAGGGCCAGCAGGTGGCAGGAGGTGGCAAGGGTCCCAGAGGACGGCAGAGCAGGGCCCGGTGGACAGGGCTCGTCTAACCACCAAGGAGCTGAGTAGCCAGAGGCAGCCCCAGCGTGGGGCATGGGACCACCTCCATGGGATGGAATAAGCTGAGGGTGGGGCTGGATGTTAGCCTGCTGGGTGGAGGTTATAATGAGACCTAGTGAGAGGAACTGGTATCAGAAACAGCTCTGGGATGGCCAGACAGGACCGGGAGCCTCAGTGCCCTGGTGGTAGATCTCGATCCCATTGAAATGAATAGTTTATCCAGACTGTTTCCAGACCATACCTATTTATTTGATGAGCAATGAAGTCTAAAGGTATACAAAATCACACTATGCAATTTTACAGAAAAATAACTGATACACATCCAGAAAGAAAAAAGAAAAGAAAGCAAACCACAAACAAAAAAAGGATTTAAAGAAAGCCTGACAGATCTGAGAAATAAAGTGGCTGCATATCTCAACCTGAGAGTCTTGAGTTTGACCAGTTGAGTGATGAAACCATTTGAGACTCAAGTGCAATATAGAAGGAATTTTATTAAACGTATAAAATTCCATTTGAGTCTAAATTAACCTTGGTGGTTCTTTAACCAACCTAACAGGAAAAAGTGCTAAAGCCCTGGTAAGACAGACACCTTGGCAACTTCTTGGGTTTTGGGGCATGTTTAAAAATTCCAGCACTCAATTCTGTGTTTGCAAACTTAAACCACAAATTCCATAACAAGGGTGAGAAGATAGTTTCAGAACCTTGAAAGCATAGACAACTCCTTTAAGTGATTATGAAGGTAAATCTTATTGTCTGGGGAAATGTCTTCTGTGCAGCTATTTCTCTTATTGCTGTGCTCAATGTGGAGGCATTACTCATTTAATAAATCCTACTGTATCTCTAAGTCTGTGTAGGCTGATATAAATATCTCCAGTTATGTCATATTACCACCTTTGTACAGCTAATGCTACGCTCTTGATGACTGGTGGCTGATAAATGCAAAACCTCATTTGGTTTGTGAGTGATTGAACGCTAACACTGTTTAGATTTCTTAATATACTTGTATTAGCATGAATAAGTAATGAGTATGCCAGGCTTTTTTGAATATTTGATTGTATCTTTATAATGGATTTGTGTCTCTCTCTTTGTGCTAATGTCATTGTAACTTCGCTGGTGTCATAACTCCAAACCTTAGCAATCGATCTTTATCAGAATATCTTAAGTCAATTACCCTTTCATGGCCAAATTACTGTGTCATAATACTTTTCTTATAAAAGTATTCTGCATATTGCATTTAGGATACAAATAGGTACTAATTCTATCTGCAGTATATTTCTCATTTCCTCATTGTGGCCTCTATTAGTGTATTGATCAGTGATTTTTGTTGTACTGTCTCTATAGGCATACATTAAAGCTTCACTTAATTCTACTGTTTATTAGTAGACAATATGACCCTTATTATTCAAATTCAGCCATTTTCACATGCCCTAGACTTCTGCTACTTTTTAAAATTAAGCTGTAATATTTACAGATTTTTGGAAATCCTCATCCATCATTTTGGATAGTAATTATGGGATGGATGGGATATTGCCTGAGAGTGCATTGTTCTGTCTCTCTGCACATATGAATATTCGCTTCTGATCTAAGGTGCCCAAATTACCTGAGTCTCCTCTGAAGCAATATTTTTGGTTATGGATATTTCAAAACTTGTTGTGTGAACTTCAGTTCATAGCAGATTTGAAACACTGCTACTTCATGGTAGGTGTTGTACCTATTATTCTAGGAATGCATAGAGGAAATCTGATGTGGGATGCTACACATTCTGTTTTTACACTGCATCGCTGGCATAGCCGAAACGTGGATCTAGCTGCTCTACTCCATTATCTACTTTTATCAGAGGAACTAGTATGAGCTGGAATACAGGACTACTAAAGATGGCCCCTCCCCTTTCCTTTAAAATCATCTAGTCAAAATGTTTCCCATTTTTAAAGCTATATTAATTAAAAAAATCACTAATAATAATGTAAACCAAGATAACTTGTTGACAAGATACAAACAGAATAGCTAAACAAGAGGAAAATCTCCACAAAATGGGATTAAAATAAATTACTCCTAGCTGGCAGAGACTAGGAAAGAGATGGTCCTGTTCTATTTTGCTGTTTTGTTGATTGACTTAGTGTATTGTGGATTAAAACAAACTTTAAACAGTCCTCTCTAATTCTGAGAAAATGTCTTCCTGTCTCTGCTCCAATGCTTGGATTTCCTTCATGCTGATGACAGACCCATTCTTTTCTCTGAAAATTTTCATTGTCTCTTACTGCAAACTATCCTCCTGTCCTACCCTACCCTCTGCTTCAGGGGCCCTGCAGGTCTGAGTGCTCAGTTTCTTCAAGGGCAGGCAGAAGCTTCCCTTCCTGCTTCTGCACAGGCTTCAATTTTCTCACAGTTCTCAGAACAATGTGGTGTTCCACTTTGCTGCTCATACACAGAATATCATAAACATACCTTGTTAAGTCCTTAAGTAGCAAACTGAAGAAATCCATTGGCTTTTTCTCTTTCTCATAATGTGTCATTCTACAGGGTGGGTAGAGCATCTTGGTCTAATTTGGTAGAGCATCTTGATCTAATTTGTGTCTGAAAAAGGGGACATGACAGTGTTAATAATGGTGAGTATTTATTTATTTGTTTTTGCATTATGTAGTGCAGGAGATTGTTGTGATTAATAGAGGAGAATCTGAATAAATGGCCTTTGTGCCCTAAAATATTACTCATTTTTGCTAGTAGGAATTAAAATGCTTCCTGAAAGTTTGCTCCTTGTTTTCTCTCTGTCTCCTTGCCAGAAGAATTCCCTGTGGATCCATCACTTTTTCCACAGAGCTGAAACGTGCTATCAAGGTGTGTCAAGATAAGCCTACAATACTGTTGCAGAAAGCAATAATGGAAATGTCTCAGACTTTCACAGACTTATCAGTGTTTAGTCCAAAGATGAAACTTTGTGAACCTTCCTCACCTGTTTCCTTTTTCCTCATTTTCTCTTTGGCTAGCAGTCTCCATTCCCTAATCATATTCACACAATCTGTGTTCGCACTTGTCCGCCACTTATTTGGGCCTATTTCCCGCGAATCTTTGTTCTGTGTATTTATGTTCCACTTTTCAGACACAAGCAGCGTGCTCGCTGGATCAGCACCAGCTCAAAGAGAATTTTGCATATCTTGTCCTGTTAGAATGAACTGTTTTGTAGTTCAGGAGAATTATGTGGGAGAATCAGGAGGGTCACATCTCCCTCTGGTTTTTTTCCAGAAGAAAATAAATGTGGCATCCTTCATACTGATGCCAAGTACATAATCATATTTTCCTCCTACTTAGGAAACCTTAGCCTCAGAATTTTGTGTTAGATGAGCAGATGCATTACATGGGATGTTTTCCAGATTACTTTTTAAAAATCTGAGTCACTCAGTGTTTGCCATGCAAAGTCCTTTACTCTGTAATAACGTCCTCAGCCCATTTGACTACTCACCAGGAAACTGAGCAAATTGCGAGATGGAACAGCAAATTTTTAGTAATGTTCATCATTCAAGTTAACAAAGTAATAATACAAATTCTAAGAATACAATCTCTGTTTGCACCTGGTTCAGAAAGAAACCTTGTGGCCTTGCATCTCAGAATATGCACAGCCGTGACCTACATGGTAGTATCATGTGGAGCAGCTGTGATGATTTAAAGCTTTCATAAACTTACTGATTTGAAAGTGTGATAAATAGAACTGAGCTAGCAGACAGGTCCAGAGTATGCCTAATCGGATGAAATTTCAGTATCACCTCCACTGTTTTGTGGCATTTTGTATTTGTTGCATTGAGGACCTCTCCATTAAGCAGGTTGATTTTTGTTGGTGGCCTTTCTAACACCATATCTTGCGCAAGGAATCACCATTGACTGTTGGTACTATGTAGGGTTAGTTTAAAGGTCCTTATATTTGAGGGGTTATGGTGCAAGTAATATTAAGATGTTTACTTTTTGTGGTTGACTCTTGATACTTACTACAGTTTATCATGCATTTATTCAGCATAATTTTTGTCCTAAAACATGATGATAAGCATGCAGCTCACAAGAAGACTTACAAAATCAAGTTTTTTACTGCTGTATACATATCTCTCCTTTCACATCTGCTTTGTATTTTTGTGTTTTCTCAACACTTTCTGAGACACAATTCCAATTGTGGTTTTATTAAGTGAGCTAGAAATAGATTGCGCTAGGTGCAGGTGAAAGCGACATCTGGCTTGCTAGTTTTATGATTGTCAGAGAGTAAGGATGATTTTACTCTCAGATGTACTGTTCTCTCTTGTCTTCACAACATGGAAAAAACCCCACCAATCAACCAACAACAGCAACAAAAAAAAACCCCAGAATTTTCATCAGGGCTCTTTGCCTATGAAAGGGCCTTATGAGGATATGCCCTTAAAGAAATTATTTTTAATATCTTCTTACATGGTACCAACCAAAAGATATTGACTTTAGTAACAGAAAGGGAAAACAGATTTCTTAACAAGTGGATTGTGGCTCATTCATGATATTTCAGTATTTAAATTGAAAGATTAAAAGTGGCATTTTAAGAGAGCAGACTCAAAAATGCTTCCACTAAGTAGTGCGGATAAACTTCCAAATAAACCTCTCTAGGCTTGATATCTAAGATAAGCAACTAGTACTGGAAACTCAAAGCATTCAGAGCAGACAGCTTCACTGCTCTTCCTGGTAAAACCAGTCATGCATCGTTCTTGGCTAGTCTTCATTCTGACTCACAAGGAGTGGGAACACTGGAGTTGTGCAGAGAAAGTTCATTCTTACTTTTTGGGGATTTGTTTTCTATAGTGTTTGATCTAGTTCTGACTGTTACCTGCCATATCTGGTGAAGAGAAAAGCTGCCTGCTCTCTTTTGAGAGAATGCCTTTCTAGGATGCACCTTCTCTTGGGGCACAAAATGATCTGTATGGCAGAGCTACAGGCTGTGAAAACAAGACCCAGGTGGCTGAAGAATTATAAACCTTGGAAGCAGGCAGTTCCAGATTCCTGGTAGTGCAGCAGCCCGCTCTGCCCAGGTGGAGATTGTATCCTAGAAATAATATATTCTGTTGTTGGATTTTTTTTTCAAATTAAACTCTTATGTTTCTTTGAGAACTACCTTGGCACCACGCCTTCATAAGTTGGAAAATATTTGATTCAATAGTATATTAGTTGCATTAACTTTAAGAGCTAGTGGTTGTAGAAGCTTATTATATGTATATTGCAAACTTGTCTGGATGAGCAAAGGACTTTTTTCTCAAGTCGGTTGGCATACTGCTTTCTCCTGTGTGTCTCCTGATTGAAAATTCCTTCTCCTTTTGATCACTGAAAGACCATTATTAGCTCTTCTTTTACTCTCATGATATAAAAGCATTTTGGGAGAAGTTAATTAACAATCTGTCCTTTTCCATATTCAGAGTTTTAAAAAATCTGTTTAGTTCTTGGGGAAAGTATATATTAAAATAGAATATTGCATGGAAAAGCCACCTACAGATATTACTTCTGAAATAAAACACCCTGTAAAGGAGCCAGTGATTTCCTATCTTTTTTGCTTGGGATGTATACTAGACATTTCCATGGTGATTAGTGCTTTATAAATGCCAGAGATAAATGGTCACAAGAAACTGCTGCAAACAGCAATAAGTATTGAAATAAAGGCTTAAACAACCCATTCCCTACCAGCTTCCTTTTGCGATTCATTTTCTGTGAAACTGTACTTGTGGGCCTACCTGACCAAGCTGAAAAGCTCATGTAGAGCTTACATTATCTTCTAACCACCTGGAACTTCCATATTTTCATTTTATTGAAAGTATCTATCACCACTCAGTGGCTCATATTGTATCAATACATTTATTATAATGGTGGCAGCCTTCATTATCAAAACGTGCTCACTGTTTTTGGGGAAAGGTCATAATAAGCCCACAAATATACTGGAAATAATAATGGCACCTGCCAATCATGGAAGCCCTGTCTGCGTGTGCAGTCCTGCCTGGGATCCAGAGTCTGTCTCAGATCAAGTCACTTGATTGGCAGTGCACACTGCTTGCTCTGTGCCAGCTGGCAGATTCCCAATAAGAATAAATTATACAAACTCGGAATGATGATGTTGTTGGCACCTGTCGAGTATAGTAAAGTCTGTTTTACTTATAAACCACAGACTATGGAAAATTGACCAAATGCCATACTGCAGAGTGGGTGTGGTTTCTTAATTTGCTATAGTTGAGCATCTGATTCCTATTTATTTATCCTATGATGACAGTGCTGTATGCAAATTCAAAACTAAGTGCCTTTGTGGAAGTCCAGCTTTGCCAGTTCAGAATCAACACTTGCATCCCATTGCTGATCTAACCGTACTGTGTGGGAACATTTTGCCAGCTGTGTATGCAGTTTATGAATGAAAGAAATGTTTGTAAGTTCAGAGTTCCAGTGTTCTGAACTTTCATTTTGTCTTGTGTAAAGTAGCTATAGTAACATGAATCTTTTACCTATTTCAACTTATTTTTCTGGTGCATTTAATTTTATTCCTTTTATTGTGTGCTGTAGAACTTCTAAGCCTGATCAAAATGTCGTGTTTCTATATGGTTTAATCACCGCTAGGATTTGACTGACTGTAACAAACCTATCAGTCTTTTCTGATTATTGAATTTTTGATGCGATCACCTTGTAAGCTTAAGGTTTTGAGGTATTAGGAAGGAAAATAAAAATTGCCTC